>PKMM01032394.1:224710-406149 GCA_002933915.1 Eutrema heterophyllum | reverse complement strand
GAAAAGATTAGGAGTTGCGATAAGCCTTGAATGAGTTAGAGTGGATTAAGTGTTTGTTTTTGCAACATGCTAGTATTATTCAAGGTGATCATATCGAATGCTTACTAAGTTATTTTGGTTTTGAGTTCCCCCTTTTAAACCTCTCTTTTGGTTTGTCATTTCTTGTTTGCTTGAGGACAAGCAAAAGGCAAGTTTGGGGGAGTTGATAACATCATATTTTGCATGTTTTTAAGGTTTAGTTTCATAGGTTTTTAGTTCCACTTTGTATAGTTTTTGAGTTGTTTTCATGCATTTGAGTCTCATTTGCATTGCATTGCATTTTAGATGTCCTAGGTTGTCTTTGCATTCTTTTTGGCTTGCTTGAGCCATTTTCAGGTGTTCTTGGAGTCAGAGGAGTTGGAGGAGTGAAAATAGCCACAAAAAAGGTCATTGCGGAAAACAGAGATGCATGATCAGGTTGAGACGTCAGAAGTTTGGCAATGGATAAAAGACTTCCCACCGATGGATTGAGCTCAGACTTTAACACAAGATAGATCAATGGATTAGCTTTCATTTGGAAGTTGTTTGAGGCCATTCCAACGGTGCGATCAAACGTTATGCCGATTTTCGTGACGACGGTCCCGTTTGGCGAGCAAGAGGAGCGAGTGGAGAAACAAGCTTGGATCGATCGATCCACAAACTTGGATCGATCGATCCCATACATCGAAGATTTCCCAGACCGACCTACAAAGCCAGATCGATCGATCTCATATTTTTGGGGGATCGATCCTCTGGATCGATCGATCCCCTACGTTGACCATTTTCTGGGCCGAAACCACCCGAAGTTCTCTAAAGATCGACTCATAAGAATGGTTTCCATTAGGATTTAGCTTCAGCGGTCTTCATGAAAGTTGTAGATATTTGAGTTAGCTTTCCAATGGAGGTGGGTTAAAGTCATTCTGAGCAGTGGTTCGAGAGTTATGGCGGATTTAGTGAAGACGTATCAAACCGAAAACTAGTCTCCTAAAACAGTGTAAAAACGTTACTTTCTCTACTTTACCTAATTTTTGGTGACTTTGGACGCCCAAAGCTGTATAATTATTGGTCTTTGGACCAGATTTAAGAACCTTTTATCACTTTTAATAAAAACTCTAGAGAGAAAACCTTGTTCTTCTCTTGAAGATTCGCAATCCTTTGAAGATCTAGAGAAGTTTTCTTGAATTTTCTTTCACTTTTCTTATTATTTTGTTCATGGCTTTCATTTGTACGGTTTACTTTTGCGATTTAGCTATGTGTGAGTAGTTATTTTAGGATTCTTGGGTAAGGTAGATTAGGGTGATTCTAGGTTTGTTCTTGATGTTTAAGAGCTAGATTACTTGAAATCCTTTCTCATTAAGTGTTCTTAATGCTAGATTAGCCTTGACAAAGTTGATCTAGAACCTAGGGAATCCCGTCACCCGAAAGGTGTTCTTAGGAGATTCTTGAACGAACTTATTGAGTGCTTTTCATATCTTAGCCAACGGAAAATTGATGTCTAGGGTGAATTGTGGTTAATTAGACTTGTGCTTATTGCTTGTTAGTCATAGAATTGCGAACGGAAGTTTATGACGGTTTATGACTAAGAAAAGGGTTAATACCATGGACGTGGATTAATCTTTAGCGTGTTCTAAGGCCTAAGGAGGTATTTAGTCGAATGTTTGAGTGTCTAGAATAGATTGAGAATCACCCGAGTCAATTGCTTTACCCGAGAATTCGTTTGTCTAGATTTGATAATAAACATGTTTAGCTTTCGTTACTTGTTCATTTCTCTGTTTTGTATGTTTCAATTTGTTCTAATCAAAAACCAAAACCAGATATTCGCTTAGATTAGATAGCGTCATGTATTCTTAGTGTGTCGTTCTTATTTCCCTGTGGATTCGATCCCTAAGTGCTGCAATGACATGCCATTAGATTGAAGCATTGTGCACAACGGGTAATTTTGCGGACCGCAAAAAGTCCAACTATCATCGAGCATATCAAATTTTTGGTGCTCCGTTTTCAGACTCTCGGCTCACTGTTTTGATGAGATTGAGAAGATGTGTGGTGCTTTTCTTTGGTCGGGAAATCCGAATATTCAAAGGGAGCAAAGATTTCCTGGGTTGAGGTATGCAAACCAAAGGCGGACTTGTTATCCGGACGATTACACGATGTTTCACGGTCATATGCTCTCGGGTTAATTTGGAGACTCTTTACGCTTTCGGGCTCTTTGTGGGTAGCTTGGACGAACCAAATTCTCCTAAGGAATGCAAACTTTTGGACAACACCGGAGAATAATGTGGGATCTTAGATTTGGAAGAAAATCCTCAAGCTTCGTCTGTTGGCATCAACATACCTCAAATGTGAGGTTAGAAATGGAGTATCTATCTCCTTTTGGTATGATAGTTGGCTGCCTATGGAAAGAATTATTGACATAACGGAATGGTGGGGTTTCAAATCCTTGGAATTCATATACTCGCATCGGGGAAAGATGCGGCTGGGCCAAATGAATGGAGATTGCGTCGCACACTAATGCGTTTACTTGACCTGCCCTTGGAACAAATTCGTGCTCATCCTCTTCCTCGTCACGATAAAGGACCAGACATTTATCTTTGGCGTCATAAACCAGAAGATTACAAGGAAACTTTCTCGTCTAACCGAACCTGGAATCAGCTCCGACATGTGCATCCTTTAGTTCATTGGTGGCGTTTGGTTTGGTTCCGTCAAGGAATACCGAGATGCAGCTTCATAACATGGCTAGCGGTGCACAACAGATTGACAATGGGAGATCGAATGCGTACATGGGGAGTTCATCAACCATCTGTACTGTGTGGAGAACAAAATGAAACAAGAGATCATTTTTTTTTTTGTTCGTATTCTTTTACGGTGTGGTCTAATATAGCGGGCAGACTTCTAGAAGAAAGACATGACCCGGATTAGACGGCTACACTCCATGGCATGGTGCGACATCAAGGAGACCACCTTTCAACAATCCTTATTCGGCTATCTTTCCAAGTGACGCTCTATACAATTTGGAGAGAAAGAAACTCAAGGATTCACCACACGGGCTACAATTCCGTCATTCAATTAACTTGTAAGATCGACAGGACAATTCGAAACAGGATTCTTTCACTGGAGTATTACGCCAAACCACGCCTACTAGAACTCATGCAGCGCTGGTTCGCTTTCTCAAACCGATAAAAATCTTTTTACCTAAAGAACTGAGCTCCTTTTGCTCTGTTTGTCTGTGTTTGCTCTGTTTGTTTTTCTTGCCAGGCTCTGCTTTCTTTTACATTTGGCTTTCTTTTTCATTTATTTTGAATTCTCTTGTACAAAATTTCTTCAATTTTGATCAATGAATATAATATTTCATCAAAAAAAAAAAAATAACAAAAAAAGTCCATTGCATTTTTTGGACTTTCTGACTTGGTTTTATCGGTCTTCCTCCACGACTTCTTTGATATATATCGTCAAAAACAGTTTCACCTTGTACCAGAGATGCTGAAGAGATACCCTCTTCCTCAACACCAACAACTTGCTGATCATTAACATCAAAATATGTAGCTGATTCGGTGGACTCCTTTGATAACTCACTACTTGGTGACGGTGGAGCAACCTTGGCGAGGGTTGCAGTTTCTGGAATTGGGACATATGGTGATATGTCTGTATCTATAGCGGCATGAAGCGTGATGGGAGAATCTGTGGGGGCAGAGCCTAACAGAGTGAGTGTAATCGGGGGAGCAATCTCTAAATCAGTAACCAAGTAAGCAATCGCAGTGGATGCATAGGCTGTTGCTGAAGTAGAAGGATCATCTTCCTGTGTAGGGAGGCTAATGGTTGTAGTTTCCTGGGCTTGTGTTGCAGTTGAGGTACTAGTAAGGTTAGTCTTGCCCGATTTGTCTTGAGGCAGAGGTGGATTAACTGGGATACCTAGACAACGTGTAGCTTTATGACCCAGTTGGCCGCATTTACCACACTTAGGGGGTAACCAAGAGTACTCAATATCCACCATAGTGATAGAACCGCTCTTATCCTCTAGAGCCACCTTTTAAGGGAAAGGTTTATCTAACTTTACCTCCACGAGAATCTTTGCTTCACCCATTGAAGTTGGGTCAAGCCAAGGTTTGCTTGTTAACATCGGTTCTCCTACCTGAGGCAATCCAATCAATACCTTTGAAGGAGTATAGCTGGTATGGAATAGTTTTAAGTGTGAGCCAGATTAGCATAGTTGAAATTTCCGGCAGCTTAAAGGTTTCTGAAGGACTCCAAGCTGAGACAAACATCTACATGCCACATGCCCCATTGTATAACCCAATTCTGGGTCGATTCATCAGGTATATGAAACATATACGATGATTGGCTAAGTTTCTTAGTAAATATTCTGCATTTTCTACCCCATATTCTATTAGCTACAACATGAATATGACCTCCTGACGGTGCAGAGCACCGGTGAAACTGTCCAACTACATATTCTCTCTGGTTCTCTAAACCCTCTAGCAAAACAGGACTTGGAATGCATACCTTGGGGGTACCATCTGCCATGTAGACGGGATTAGTAACTCTATGGAGATTGCATTTTGATCTCATCTTTACGGCCTAAGAGTATTCCTGATCGTTGAAAGGTACGTGGTCATCCACCAGTTTAGAACGAGATTCTGTAACTAGTTGCGGAGCACTATGCTTCTGCTTCCGATTTCCTGCTGTCAAGGCTGGCCATTGTTTATCATTTGAATGAATTGAGAAGCCTTCCATGGTAGATTGATCGATAGAAAGCTTGGTCGCTTGCGAGTTGGAGTGGGTTGCGAATTTGAGTGGTGAAGCCCAAGCTCCAAGAGGAGAAGGACCGAGGGTAGCTTGTTTCGTGTGCTCAGCCTGCTGTGGCGACAGAACTCCACCGGCAGACTCGATCGAAGAGGGTGGAGAGCCGTGGTTAGAGTGCTCAGCTTGAGGTAACGACTGTCTTATGGGCGATCCTATTTGCAGCAACACTTCATCTGCACATTGGATCGATGATGGCGTGGTGGTAAGTTCTTCCTTGGTCATCCCTTCCATAAATCTAGGTGAGGGCATTAGGGAGTCGACAATACATAGATCGAGCATGGCCGGAGAGGAAGTGAAATTCATCAGGTTGGGGAAATCCTTGGCAACAGCTCAGAGTTCGACAGTTTCCTTTAACGACGCGTCTGAGTCATGGGTAAGGTCAGGTCTTCGTTTTTCGGCGCCATCATGAGTCAAGGTAGACGAATCGACGTCTGAATGAGCGGATAAGGCCGTCGGATCTAATGGCTGAAACGGTGAGGGACGGTGAGGAGATGTCATGGGGGTGTGATCAATGGACGAGACTTAGTTCGTTGGAAAATTGGAAAGAAAGCGATCCCGCCGGAGGCAGGCGTGATGAGAGACACGCCGGAGCGGCGTCTAATCGGAGCTATTTCTTTTTCTGTTTTTTTTTCCGGCGACAATGGGAGAGAAAAGACTAACTTTTTGCGTCCCTTCTCGTTCCAACTTTTTTGTATTGTGTACATCACCTCCATTTATTTGTCTCTAATTTATTTTGTAGTCTTTTTGCTTCTTTGTCAAAGTTTTATTTTATAGTGTGTGTATACTGTGTGTATCACCAGAGATAATCGTGATCTTTGAACAAAAAAAAGTAAATATTTAAGATCAAATGATGAAGTATTAAGTGAATTAATGTCGAAAATTTCCCGCAAGTTAAAGTATGATGGATATATCGGATGCTATGTTGGAGTTTATTGATTTTTCTGTCAGCTTTATTCTTGTACACTTATTGCCAGTTGTATTCTAAGATTACAGCCCAATTTTACCAAGATAGATGAATCAATCTTCACGTATACATGTTTACCAACAAACGAAATCGGTACAGCATGGTTCCTTTCTAAATGTTTGCCATAATTCCGAAAAAAGAACGTATTTATGGCCGTCGAGTTGAATCAATACTAATTTACATGCTCCATTTTCTGACTTAAAAAGTATTTACTCCATCCGTTTTAAAAGCGTTATATTAACACTTAATTTTTGTTTTACGAATAAAAATATCGTATTGTATTTTCAATACAAATTTTTGAATAAAATTTCAGTTTTGTATCCTATTATATTGGTTTATTAATTAAAAAGATAAAATAAAGAGAAACACTTTAAAGTACCAAATTTTAAACTTTTGTTGAAAACGTACCATTACTAGTTTTTTTCCCAATAATACCATAATTTTATATTGTGAAAAAAATTATTTACCCTAAATGAATTACAAACAAAAGTTGGAGCATTATGTTTGGCTCCCTCTTTACAATTTAGGATTTAAATTTCCTCTATTAGGAAGTGTTAAGTAATTATGATATTAAATTTGTGGTATTATTGAAAACAAATAGTGGTGATATGTTTCGAACAAAAAACTTAAGTGTAGTATAAAGAGAAGTAGAGTATTAACAAAAAAAATATTATAAAAATTAAAAATATTTGTGAAAAGAACCTACAACTAAACTTATAATGAAACCAATGATGTAGTTGATAACTGATAAGGTCTGAAATTTGTGGCCATTTAAAAGCGTGCTTATGCACAAAAACATGGCTTTAAACATAAAATTTGGTATATGTCCAAGCTTAGAATAGTAGATAATATTAAATTCCGATTTGAGTAGAAGAAGCCAAATTGCATTTCTTCCTAGCATTTTATCACGAACTCAATAAACACGAAATACACGATTTTGGGGCGCTCCTAATTACATTTATGTCGAAAATGAAACTTCATGAAAATATCAGCCGTAAGAGATGATGATGCTGATTGTCGAGTCCTTACACACCACACACACACATTAAGCTACTGACTTCGTGGCTCCTTCTTTTGCTTGCCTCACACAAATTACATTTCTTTTCTTTTTTTGTTAAAGGAGTTTTATTGGGCTAATATTATGTAATTAGTATTGGGTTTTGTCTATATGATTAGGGTTTCTATTGTAAGTATAAAGAGGTTAACTCTTCAATGAATAAACACAGATTCTTCCGCTAAACACTTTGACATGGTATCAGAGCATAGGGTTTCTCGATTCTAAAAGCCTCTTTTACGTGTCGAATTTTTTTTTTTTTTTTTTGTCTCTTCACTATTCATCGTCTTCTCCGCGAGATCAGGTCTCTCGTCGGGAAGCTTCTGGTTCTTCTTCGTCATGTCTAATGACGGTGGCGTTATCGTTAATCCCTCTGGAGCACAAGTTGGGAAGGAAGTTACGATTCTGTATGATTATTACTTACCTCCTTGTGCTGATCATGGTCAAGTTATCTCTACGGTGTTCCTCGACGGTCCTAATTACGAACGATAGGCTAAGCTGCTGAGGAATTCTCTTCGAGCCAAAAACAAGCTCGGCTTTATTGATGGTACGGTTTCGAAACCGAGTTCTGGTGCTGATGAGATCAAGCTATGGGGTATCATTAACTCCATGCTTGTTGTGTGGATTCTCAATACAATTGATCCCAAACTATGTCCGTATATTTCGTGTGCTGATACGGCGTTTGAGCTATGGCAAGGGCTGAAAGATCAGTTTTCGGTTGGTAATGAACATCGAGTTTATGAGTTGAAGGCGAGTCTTGCGACATCAAAGCAAGAATTGCAAACTGTGCAGGAGTATTTTGGTCGTATAAAGCTGCTTTGGGATGGTTTGCTTGATTACGAGCCCATTCCGACTTGCTGTTGCGGTCTAAGTGATTGTGCTACCGCTAAAACTCTCACGGCATTGAGTGATCGCGAACGAAAATATCAGTTTCTCATGGGTTTGCATGGAGCACGTTTTGGTACGACTCGGTCCAATGTTCTTTGTCTGCAGCCAGCACCGAATCTGAAGAGCACGTTCAACATGATTATACAAGAAGAACGACATCAACTTGTCGTACGTGCATCAGAACATCTGAGCGATGGCGTCGGGTTCTCTACCACCGGTGGTTCTACTCTCGTTCCCTCACAGCCTCGTCCTCGTCCTACTTGCTCATACTGTGGACGACTTGGACATGAGGAGAAGACATGCTATCAACTTCATGGCTTTCCTGATTCTGGGCGGTGCTTCATAACAATCCTTATGTATGTATAAAAACCATGTATCGATCGTTGATGAATAATAATTCAGAATTCATAAATCTTTCTTTATTCTCTTTGTCTCATGTGTATATTTTGTCAAGGTTCTTAAACAAATCGCTCAGAGTGGCAGTATCGTAATTATATCGATCCATCAACCTAGTGCTCGGATCCTTGATTTGCTTGATCGGCTTATCATCTTATCTCGCGGCAAGAATGTTTTCAGTGGGTCTCCGGCTAGTCTTCCTCGTTTTTTCTCCAATTTTGGGCATCGAATCCCGGAAAAAGAGAGCATCACAGAGTTTGCACTCGATTTGATTCGACAACTCGAAGGATCCACCGAAGGAACCAGAGAGTTAGTAGAATTCAACGAAAAGTGGCAGCAACCAATCCGCTCGAGCCACCCCACAAACCACACCTCACCAAGGCTCAACTTTAAAAGAAGCGATCAATGCAAGTGTTTCAAGAGGGAAACTAGTCTCAGGCTCATATGGAGCCAATACCATTTCCATGGAAACAGTATCTTGAGAGAGACAACGCACAACGCGTACAGAACATCTTCCTACGTCATATCCCACTCGCTGGTGTCCCTGCCTCAGCTAATTGCCCCTTCCTTAGTATTTGCCTCGATCACATTCTGGACGGTTGGTTTGCGCGGCGGGTTAGAAGGTTTTGTCTTCTATTGCCTCATAATCTACGCCTCGTTTTGGTCCGGATCCTCGGTCGTTACTTTCATATCCGGTCTTATTCTGAATATCATGTTAAGTTACATGGTCACCATTGCCTATGTCGCCTACTGTTTACTGTTGAGTGGATTCTACGTCATCCGTGATCGGATACCAACCTACTTGATATGGTTTCATTATATTTCACTGCTCAAGTATCCCTACGAAGCTGTGTTAATCAACGAGTTTGATGACCCATCTCGTTGCTTTGTTAAGGGCGTCCAAGTATTCGATGGTACTCTTCTCGGAGGAGTGAGTGATACGGGGAAGGTTAAGCTTCTTGAAATTGGGTAAATATCTGAGAACGAGGTTAACGGAGTTAACGGTGTTTGACGTTGGAAAGGTCTCCATTCTCTCCATTCTCATAGTATCACTCCTCCATTGTAAGTAGTTCTTTTCTTTTGAGTCTTTGCATTTCATCTTTTGTTTTGAGTTTTTTTTCTTGAATTTATTTTACACCGGGACGGTGTGATTTAAGTTTGGGGGAGGAACCGGTATCTAATCTTGTTCTTTGTGTCTTATTTTCAATTTTGCATCTCTTGAGTCTCATGCATATCATGCATTCACTTATGGCATCAAAAACTCATAAAAATCGAAATTTTTCGAAATTTTGCAACACAAAAAAAAATCATCTAGTTCAGCAAGGTATTACTCGATTGAGTAAGTGGGATCGCTTGTGGGTTACGTTAGTTTCGGGTCTCTTCTTGAGGATCTTGTTTTCCTTCGCCTTGCTTTTTGGGAGCAAAAATAAGAGGACGTGAAGGTAGTAGTCCCCACAAACATATTTAAATGAAGCTTGAAACTTTTTTTTTTGGTTTAATGAAGCTTGAAACTTCTGTGTATTAGCTTCTCGTTTGTTGTAATTTTGTTGCTCGAAGTAGTCAAGTTGTAACTTTTGTAATCGTTTCAGCCGTATATTTTTTGGGAATATTTTCAAATAAACAAGTATTTTTTATTTAATTTCCACATTAGCAAACGTACTTGAATACACAATTAAATTTCAAATATTTCAACACACAATTTAACTGGAGTTAGTTTAAGTGTATATTAAATTTTCGACCCATCAAAATAGACAATTACGACACAAAAAAATAGGTGATGTTTGTTAAAGGTTTTGCAATCTGATATAATCGAAGGAGGCACGAGAAAGAGATGAAATGATTTCTATATATGTACAGTATATATAATTCTCTACTTTTTACAGATTTATATATGCAGAGCCAAAATGACCTACTACCCAAAAGAGAGGGATCCCTCTAAGCTAGTTAAGGAAATGTAAATTAATACCGATTACAACAATTACGGGACATAACGGACTGACCGCCACTGTCTGTGGGCTCCACGCCATCTCTCAAACCGTGTGTCCCATTTTTGTTCAACGGGTCGTGTTTTATTTTGGGAGGTTCGAAAGATTTATTTATTATTCTTGCAAATTACTATACGATTTTTTTCCGTGTTTTGTCATCACTCACACGGTACCAAAAATCATTTTTCGATAGGTCATTCATCTTTAAATTGTTCCAGCTCAAACATGTTTAACTACAAATAACGGAAAAAATAAATACACTTTAGTGACATATGTAACCAAATCAACTCTTATAAAGTTTTTCACTTGTACCATCCTATGTAACTAGGGTTACTGTTGATCGACGTTAGAACCAAAATAGTTTGGTCAATCCAAAGTTGGAGATTTTATATAGTTTTATGAAATAGTACGTATGTGATTTTTTTTTGTCGGCCAACTATTATATTAATCAGAAAACTCACTATACGGGATATAACTCATTCCACATGGGGAATAAAATACCCATAAAGGGTAAACAACATCTCTTATAGAAATGTAAATTAGTCACATCCGAAGAGGTATGCAAAACTCCTAAGACTATTTGGGACTGATCCCATACAACGAAGAGCTGCATTTCTAATTAATTTCTAGATTCTCGAAGAAAAAACATTGAAAAAAATTCCATTCGGTTGAAGCAAAAAGTTAATTTAACTTTTGAATTGGTTATTATGAATAGAACTAACGGTTTTGGATGATACTAGCTCAAACAATAATTCCAACCGTTTGAACCAAAAAAAAAAATTCCAACCGTTGAAGTCCTCCTGCCTCTAACAAAATAAAAAGAAGTACTAATTATGGGACGGTAAAGCTTGAGAGTTGAGACTTGCTGGTTACCAAAAAAAAAAAAAAAAAATCAAACCGTGTTTCTATGTAAAAAATATCGCTATTAAATACAATATGGTTGATGTCCCAATTTGAAATGTATGCATGGTAGGTAAACTTTAAATGCGACCCATGTTGGTTATGGTGTGCATTGACTTCCAACTTCCAAGCCTTACAGTGAATCTACATTATCAACACGCAACTCACGATTATGGGTTTTCAGATACATTTATAACCAAAAAGATTTACTGTGAGAGTCTGATCAGAGAGACTGTCGAATCTTACAAACCCCACACATTAACTTGCTAACTTCGTGGCTCCTTCTTCATGCTTCACACAAATTATATTTCTATTCTTTTTGTTTAAAGCATTCATTTAGTTTACTTATAAAATACTGAACGTAACAACTATATACACAATTTATAAAAAAAAACAAAAAAAAAAGAGTTCGACGAGCTTCCTGATTCATATTTCATCATCAGTTTGAATTTGATTCATAAAAAGCAATAAACGACGCCGTATGACGAATTTGTCACCGAGTGCTAGAAACATTGCGATGCCATGTGTTTTGGAGGAAACACAGTATATCTTTCCCGACGGATCACCTACGCTCGTCGAGTTGTTGAAAGACTGCGACAGTTTCCGGAAGGAAGATTCCGGCTCCGGCGCCAGAAGCGACGATCCAGCTCATCACATAATAGATGTCGAAGCCTTACACGTACGACGTGTGCCGTTGGTCTTAGCTTTTAACAATCTCGAATATGACGTCACATTTCGCCGGCGGTTCAATTTCTCGTGGCGAAGCTCCGTTTCGGTGAAGACTCTACTCGATGATGTTTCCGGCGAGGCTTGTGACGGCGATATCCTTGCAGTTCTCGGTGCAAGCGGAGCCGGGAAATCGACGTTAATCGATGCATTGGCGGGACGGGTTGCAAAGGAGAGTCTGAAAGGCACTGTAACTCTAAACGGAGAGAATGTTTTGCAGTCTCGATTGTTGAAAGGGATATCGGCGTATGTGATGCAAGACGATCTCCTATTTCCGATGCTCACCGTCAAAGAAACCCTAATGTTCGCTTCCGAGTTTCGTCTCCCGAGAAGCTTGTCCAAACCTAAGAAAATGGAACGTGTTCAAGCCCTAATCGACCAATTAGGGCTCAGAAATGCGGCTGATACAATAATCGGAGACGAAGGACACCGTGGAGTCTCCGGCGGAGAGCGGCGACGCGTCTCAATCGGAATCGACATTATCCACGATCCTATCGTTTTGTTCCTCGACGAGCCTACATCGGGATTGGATTCCACAAACGCATTTATGGTGGTGCAGGTTCTTAAACGAATCGCTCAAAGTGGCAGCATCGTAATTATGTCAATCCATCAACCTAGTGCTCGAATCCTTGATTTGCTTGATCGTCTTATCATCTTATCTCGCGGCAAGAGTGTGTTCAATGGATCTCCGGCTAGTCTTCCTTCTTTCTTCTCCGATTTCGGTCATCCCATCCCGGAGAGAGAGAACATCACTGAGTTCGCACTTGATCTAAATCGAGAACTTGAAAGATCCACCGAAGGAACCAGACATCTAGTAGAATTCAACGAAAAGTGGCAGAAAAAGCAATTTGCTCGAGCCACGCCACAAACTGCATCTCACCAAGGTTTATCCTTAAAAGAAGCCATCGATGCAAGTGTATCTAGAGGCAAACTAGTCTCAGGCTCATCCAGATCCAACCTCATGTCCATGGAAACAATATCTTCATACGCAAACCCATCGTTGTTTGAAACATTCATCTTAGCCAACCGATACATGAGAAACTGGATCCGGATGCCCGAACTCGTAGGAACACGGATAGCTACCGTCATGGTGACTGGTTTTCTCTTAGCCACTGTCTATTGGAAGCTAGACAACACTCCAAGAGGTGCACAAGAGAGATTGACCTTCTTCGCATTCGTCGTGCCCACAATGTTCTACTGTTGTTTAGACAATGTCCCGGTTTTTATCCAAGAACGATACATTTTCTTAAGAGAGACAACGCACAACGCATACAGAACATCTTCATACGTCATATCCCATTCTCTCGTGACCTTGCCTCAGCTACTTATCCCGTCCATAGTATTTGCCTCCATCACATTCTGGACGGTTGGTTTGAGCGGCGGGCTAGAAGGTTTCTTCTTCTATTTCCTCATAATCTACGCCTCGTTTTGGTCTGGATCCTCTGTCGTTACCTTCGTATCTGGTGTTCTTCCGAATATCATGTTAAGTTACATGGTCGCCATTTCCTATCTCGCCTACTGTTTACTCTTGAGTGGATTCTACGTCAACCGAGATCGTATACCGATCTACTGGATGTGGTTTCATTACATTTCACTTCTCAAGTATCCCTACGAAGCTGTGCTAATCAACGAGTTTGATGACCCTTCTCGTTGCTTTGTTAAGGGAGTTCAAGTATTCGACGGTACTCTTATCGGAGGAGTGTCTGATTCAGGAAAGGTTAAACTCCTTGAAACTCTGGGTAGATCTCTGAGGACGAGGATAACGGAGTCAACATGCTTGAGGACTGGGTCTGAGTTACTTGCCCAGCAAGGTGTTACTCAACTGAGTAAGTGGGATTGCTTGTGGATTACGTTATCTTGTGGCCTCTTTTTTAGGATCTTGTTTTACATTGCCTTGCTGTTTGGGAGCAAAAATAAAAGGAAATGAAGGTAATAGTCCCCACAAACAAGTATGTGCGTTAGCTACATATTTATGCGAAGCTTAAACTTTTAAATATTAGCTTTAATTCTCGATCGTTTTGTTGTAGTTTTGTGGTCAAGTTGTAGCATTTATAATCGTTTAATCTCTATGTATTCTTCTTGCATATTGTAAAAGAAAAGTATTTTCTGTAAAACCCAAATTAGCATAATTATTTGGATATACAATTAAATTTCAAGCACTTCAGCACATAGTTGTTAGTTCGTGAATGATTTAACTTTATAATTTAGTGAATACATTAATCACATTATAATTCACACGATTTGGTAGAATATGGACATTGAATCTGACAATTCAATGACAAAAATTCAAACATTTCAGCACACATTTAATTTCGAACCACTTTAATATAAATACTATTAAATTGAAAGAATTTAAATACGCCATTCAATTGGAGCCACTTGATGTGCAAAATTTTCACACATCAATTGTAATGGGGTATTTATTAAAGCTAGGATTTAAATGGAGTAATTAAGAAAAATATTGAAGAAAATCATTGAAGCAACGTGGGTGATGTTAGATAATGTAGTGATTTCTAAAATCCATATATATATATAAATACCCGAAAAACCCCAAAAACCGAAAACCCCGAAAACACCTCAAAATCCCGAAAACCGGAAAAACCCGAACCGGTTCTTCGGGTTTTCGAGGTTTTCGGGTTTCGTGGTTTTTGGATTTTTTGGGTTTTTGGGATTTTTCGGTTTTCGGGGTTTTCGGGGTTTTTCAGTTTTTGGAGTTTTCGGGGTTTTCGGGTTTATCGGTTCGGGTTCGGTTCGGTCCGAGAATATATATAAATACCCGAAAATCTCGGAAAACCCGAAAATCGGTTTGGGTTTTTCGGGTTTTTGGGTTTTTGAGGTTTTCGGGTTTTCGGGATTTCGGGATTTTCGGTGTTTTCAGGTTTTTATATATATTCCCGAACCGGTTCTTCGGGTTTTCGGGATTTTCGGGGTTTTTGGGTATTTATATATATTCTTGAACCGAACCGAACCCGAACCAAAAAACCTGAAAAACCCGAAAACCGAAAACCAAAAACACTGAAAACCCGAAAAACCGAAAACCCTGAAAACCGAAAAACCCGAAAACCCCGAAAATCCGAAGAACCGGTTCGGGTTTTTCGGGTTTTCTGGTTTTCGGGATTTTCAGGTGTTTTCGGGGTTTTTGAGTTTTCGGTTTTTGGGGTTTTTCGGGTATTTATATATATATGTTTGTAGTTTAGCAATTAGTTACGTTGGCACAGTTGGCAGGATGCATGTGATGTATCGGTGAGGTGCAGAGTTCGAACCACCTTTTTACATAATTTTCCCCAATTAATTTATCCAAAACAACGTAGTTTTGAGAATCAATATACAGTCTTATACGGTTTTAAAAATCTATACACGACCGAGGGTTATATTGCGGTTTTACTGTCGGGTGGAGGGTTGACCTGCATTTTTCTGTGGTGATGGGTTTTCTTGCAAATCGGAACCAGGTGACGAGTTTTTTTACAGAAAACCCTAGATAAAAAGAAGAGAATATACATATATATATATATATATATATATATATATAATAAATAGGTAAATAGACAAACAGCGAAATGGTAGAAGGTTATTTGCAGCATAATCTCAAGTAAGTGAGTCACTAGCGTTTTTCACAAATTGCATGTTATTTATCTGATGCCACATTATTTCAAATAATATCAGTTTTTCTAAACATGCTCGATAAAATGCATGATACACAGTTACGAAATGGCCACCGTACGATTTTGCTAACTTTGGCTCTACAAATGGCAATCCTTTTTTTATTTTCTTTTTTCGGAAATGGCTATCTACCAAACAAGCTCTAGATAAAATCATAAGTTGTGGTCAAAGTTCACACGAGATTTCGTCAGATTAAAGATAAGTTTTTAGTAATAGTAACTCCTGGGTAGATATATAATCCAAAACCGAATCGACTTAGAATTGGAAGAGAATTGAAAAGCTTCGAATCGAAATGTATTTATAATCGGATTGGCAATGTTACTATTATTATTGTACTAAAATGAACGTATACGTATATGTAGTGTCTTGGATGCATGGGTTATTCGAAATAGCAATGGTAATTTCTTAGACTGTGGAATGGGCAAATTTCAAGGGCGATGCAAGCAACTTCTGAAAAAGTATAATGTATATTTCTTATATGGGCAATGCAAGCAACTTAGGCTCTCGGATACCGATCGGTAGAGTTCGAAGGTGACAACCTGAATATAAACCATATTATCAATTAGACAGGTACAAACCTTAAACTTCAGCATTACGGAAACAATCAATCGATGGAAGGATATGTTTGGGCAAGTCAAATTCTCCTTTCGGCATAGAGAGTCGAATACATGTGATGATATGCATGTTAACTAGGAAATTAATCACAAATGTAATTCTTTGGTCATTGTATCATTGTTGTCCATCTTTTTTATATTTTCTTGTAAACATAGATTGTGATTTACAAAATCAATAAAATTCTTTGGAAGAAAAAAAAATGAACGTGTAAACCAAAAATAAACTGAACCAAACCAAACCGAAGTAAAGTAAATTAAAAAAAAAAGTTTTATTTAACCTCAGTTTATTTACAAATTAAACTGATAAAGTTTTATTTAACCTCAGCTAAAAAAAAAAAACCTAAGCTGAAAAGAAATTGGATATTGTTAAGAGTCAAAGTTTCCGCAACCACCAAATTACCATTGAATCTTCCAATCAAATATAAAAGGGACAAAACTCCCCACGTGCTTACCCATCCAACACTCGTAAGCTATTGCTATTGCTACCTACCTCCCTCTTCTCTTATAATTACCCATCCAACAAAACAACAAACCTCTTTTACACTATTATCATCAAACCTAACCCCAAGCTCAAACCATGTCTTCTTCCGCACCGTTACCCTCCGTCACGAAACTTCAAGTCGATTCCGTTACTTTTCCACCATCCGTCAATTCACCGGCTTCCTCCAATCCACTCTTCCTCGGTGGCGCAGGTTCGAACGCTGTTTGATTCCTCTGCTCCTGCCTTCTTCTTTTTTTTTGTTCTGCGTTTTGTTGACTCTTTCTGCTCCGCTGCTAACTTACGCAGGGGTGCGAGGGTTAGATATCCAAGGAAAATTCGTGATTTTCACCGTCATCGGAGTTTACCTAGACGCTGTCACCGTCCCGTCACTCTCCGTTAAGTGGAAAGGCAAAACTACAGAGGAGTTAACGGAATCCGTCCCTTTTTTCCGTGAAATCGTCACAGGTGCTTCCTTACACCACTTACTTAAGGGACACGTCATGCTAAGTGTTTTTTTTTAAGTCAAAAGGGATTTGACCGTCATTAAATAATTACCTTCTCTTTTTTTTCATCAATTTATGATTTTTTTTTTTTTGGCGTTTAGGTGCGTTTGAGAAATTCATAAAAGTGACGATGAAACTGCCGTTAACGGGACAGCAATATTCGGAGAAAGTAACGGAGAATTGTGTGGCGATTTGGAAATCGTTAGGGATTTACACAGACTGTGAGGCTAAAGCTGTGGAGAGATTTTTGGAAGTCTTCAAGGACCAAACTTTCCTTCCTGGTGCATCCATCCTCTTCGCTCTCTCCCCTAACGGGTCCCTCACGGTACAACTTCTAATTTTAACATTAACCTGCATTTGCGTTTACAATGTTATATAATATGAAGTTCTATTCATATCAAAACCATTTTTTGAATTGTAAATGCAAATGCCAGACGCGAATGGAATGAGATACTCTGCTTGCGCGTTTACAGCTCTTTGCGAGGATAATGTTTTCTTAAACGTGAATTTTTTTAAAAATTGCGTTTGAAACAATGGTGGCCAAAACACATGTATTTTTTAAGTAAGAATTTTTTTTAGGTATAGTAAACGCAATTGGCATTTGAAACATTGGTAGTAGATACGTGATAGCTTTGAAAACTGTATGGCATCTCTTTGTTGTGAATTAAATCGTTTGCAGGTTGCGTTTTCGAAAGACGATAGCATTCCTGAAACCGGAAAAGCGGTGATCGAGAATAAGTTGTTGGCAGAGGCAGTTCTTGAATCAATCATTGGAAAGAAGGGTGTGTCTCCTGGGACTAGGCTGAGTCTAGCGGAGAGATTAGCTCAGCTGATGAAGAAGAACAAGGTCGAGGAAGAGGCAACAAGGACTGATCAAGAGGAAGCTACCGATCTCTCCCTCGGGGATAAATTGGCCAAAGAGAACTGATATATATCGTATGGGAGATTTTTCTTTGTTTTTTTATATATCTAATCCCGTTGTTTAGTTCCCATCGCATGTTTAATTTACTTCTATTCGTAAGAATAATTAAAGAATCTCATGGAATTGGATCAAAATTACCGAATAAATCAGAATTGTGTATTATCAATAGTTGATCTTGATTCTAGAGATTATGTCGCGTAAAACCGGTAATCTGAGCCGTTTTAATTAAATCCACTTAGTTTTATTTTTTAATTGCCAAAAGAAGAATTATAGGATTGTTGTGATGAGCCAGCTAGACATGTTGTGTTTTGAGATAAAATCTAAGATTTATATCTGGTCTTGATTTGGCACACGGATCCGCAGGTTGGTCAATGGTTTACCTGAAAGAATAGAAATATAGGTGTTCAATCTGGAAAACCGAATCAGACCGAATTGATCAAATTCGAACCATATCTTAATATGTATATAAGATTTAAAATAAATAGATTCACTTAATTCTACATCGAAAATCTGAATTTGAACCGATATGCAGACCGGCTCGCCAATGGTTAGATTGGGTTTACATGCATCTCTTTGGCCCATTGTAGTATCAAAATATCAATAGAAGGAGAAGCTATGGGATTGAAAAAAATTATTTGTATTCAAATAAATGCATAATACGATTATATGTTGAACTTAAATGCATTTTGGGGGATTTTTTTTTATAAAAAAAAAAAGACACGATCAAGACTGGACATTTCAAAATATTTTGTGAATTATGATATGAAGACATAATATATACATTAATAATTTAATATATATCAAAAGATTCATACCATAAAAGCTGTTTGGTGGAGAATAAATGACCAAAAGTTGGATTTTCTAGGGTGCAAAATATCAACACAAAATTACTGCGAATTTTTCTGGATATGCGATTAACATGTCACGTCGTACGTACGTCTGAGTGATATTAAAGTTCAATGGTCCCAAAATTCATAAATTGTAGTAGAACAAATATTTGGAAAAATTCAAAATCTATTGGATTGTAATGTGATTAATGTATTCATTAAACTACAACTTATATATATAGTGCAAAAGAGACATTTGCATTATTGACAATTCGATGGCAACAAAAAATTAAGACAGTTAAATTCGAACCACCACTTGAATACAGATGTAAAATTTAACCATTTAGATGCACAATTAGATTAGAACCACTTATTTGACGTGGGGATTATAAATTTCCACACATATTTTTTTTTGTTCGAACAATGATTTTATAGCATCTTACTCTCCGAAAATGGAGGAATTGTTTAAGGGTACAAGTGCTTACTTAGCTAAGGAGTCAGCAACAACGTTTTTCCTTCGAGGAGTAAAAACAAAAAAGATAGAATCAAAAGACCTACAAAGACAATGAATATCTTGTAGTATACCTTTAAGCTCTGTAGAGGAGTTCCCGGTTCTAAGAAAGTTAATTAGAACCTGACAATCGGAGAGCACCACCAATGCTCGAGAATGAAAATTTGCTGCATAGGAGACAGCTTTCCTAACCGCTAGAGCCTCCGCCATCAACGCTGAGGAGATATGGGTCAAACCTTCAGAGATTTTTCCAAATTCTTCACTACCTGAGCCGGAGAAAAAAACCTCCCAACCCGCAGTTTCCAGAAACCAAATTCCACGCAGCATCTACATGACCAGTTAGGTCCGAGCTACGACTTGGTTGGGTCACGGGAGCGGAGAGAACACGTGGCTTCAAAAGGAGGAGACGCTGCGCCTCTTGCCATTCCTTAGCTTCGGCAAGAGACTTTCGGATAACTTCCTCCACCGAGAATATACGGTCCTCAAACAAGAAACAATTCCTTGCTTTCCATAAGTTCCAAAAAATCCAGGGGTAAAGAGGAGATCCCGAGATACATGTCGGTGGTAATTTGATCATTCGCGTCGCAGCTTAGAGAATATGTTTCACCGAAGAGATTTGTGTGCTTTGAGGCTTGCGGCAGGCTGGTACTATATCCTAAACCTGAATGGCAAAAGGGCAATTGAACAAGACATGGAGTTCACTTTCTTTACCTCCGCTACGTTTACAATCCTCGGCATGAATTCCACGAGTTGCTAGAGTTTCAAAGACCGGTAGTGCTCCACTCGCTGATTTCCAAAGGAAGTTCTTGATCTTTGGTGTCGTTTTAACATTCCACACACATTTTTCAATTGAAAGGTAAATCCTCACTTCCATGGTTTTGCAAACTCAGTTTTGCCAAGGCGTAGCCGGATCTAGTAGAATATTCTCCTGATTTTTCTGGTAACCAAACCAAAGTGTCTTCCATAGGTGATGAGGATGTGAAGATCTTCCTGATGGTGTCTTCGTACTGAGGTAAATGAAGACGAATCAAACCAATGTCCCATGCATTGGTGGAAGAGCAGCGGAGATCTTTCACAAAAAGACTTGTATTAACACAAGAAGGTGGGCCAATGGGAGCTTGCGGATGATCAAGAGAGAGCCAAGGCTCCTTCCAAATCCGAACCTTACTTTCGTCCCCTAGGGCCCAGCCCATTCCTTGTCGAAGGACTTCTTGACCTACAAGAATTCCTCTCCAACCATGAGATGTCGTAGAGGGTATAGTACAATCCAAAAAAGATGTGGAATGACAATACTCCCGAGCAAAACCCGAGAGAGAAGTGAATTCGGGTTTTGTAGAATACACCAACTAATCTTTGCCAATAAGGCGTCATTGAAAGCTTGGAGATCACGAAAACCCAGCCCTCCACAATTTTTTGGAAGCGTGAGTTTTTCCCAAGCAACCCAACACATTTTCCGCTTATCCGGTTTGTCATCCCACCAAAACCTAGTAAAGACGGATTGGAGTTGCTTACAAAGGGAGATTGGCAACTTGAAACATGACATAGCATAGGCCGGCATGAGTGCAAGGACGGACTTGAGAAGGACTTATTTCCTGGCTTCTGAGAGGAAACGAGTGGTCCAACTATTGGCACGTTGTCGGATCTTGTCAACAATCGAGGCAAAATATCCCTTTTACGTCGTCCAAAATTTTCGGGTAGCCCTAAGTATCTCCCAATGCCTTCTTCATTTGAGATGTTAAGCGAATGCTTTACCCGAGTTTTAGCTTCCATAGGTATTTTTGACGAGTAAGTGATCGAAGATTTGAGGAGGTTAATGTGTTGACCGGAAGCATCCTCGTATTGCTTTAGGATATTCAAGAGAGATGTCACACAAGAAGCACTTGATTTGCAAAAAAACATCGTATCATCCGCAAAGAGAAGATGATTAACCGGTGGAGAACCTCTAGCCACACATATTCCCGGTAAGATCCCAAGTGCTTGAGCTTGATCACAAAGTCCTGAGAGAACCTTCGTGCATAAGATGAAAAGGTACGGGGAAAGAGGATCGCCTTGACGAAGGCCACGTGATGGTACCACGTTCCCTTGTGCACCACCATTGATAAGAAAAGAGTAGGAAACCGAAGTGACACATTCCAAAATCCATCCAATCCATATCTCATGGAAACCAAGCTTTACAAGAACCGAACGAAGAAAACCCCACTCTATCCGATCATAAGCTTTACTCATGTCCGTCTTTACCGCCATTGAACAAAAAATTTTAGCTTCCGAGGTTCTAAGAAAGTGTAGGATCTCATGAGTGATCAAAACGTTGTCGTTGATGGCCCGCCCTTTCACAAAGGCCGATTGGGAAAGAGAGATTAGCGGCGGTAGAAGTGGTTGGAGTCTTCTGGTGAGGATTTTCGCAATGATCTTGTAGTGCGTGTTGCAAAGAGCGATAGGTCTATAGTCCGAAACTTTTCGAGACGCATTTCCTTTTGGAATTAGTCTTATATGTGTCTCATTTTGCCTTCGGTTCAGAGTACTTGATTCGAAAAAGGACGAGATATCCCGGGAAATGTCTTCTCCAATGATGTTCCAATAAGAATGATAAAATTTTGCAGAGAAACCGTCGGGGCCCGGGGCTTTGCCTCCATTAATAGAGAAAACCGCAGCTTTAATTTCCGAGATGTCGGGAATGGCAATAAGAGAATCATTCATTGATGGCGTGATCTTCGAAACAAGCACTTCCTCTGTAACTTGAAAATTTTCATTTCCATTTGTAGAGAAAATGTTTTGAAAATAGGAGGCAATAGTGCTGGTGATATGCTCCTCTTTAAAGATCTCCTTTCCATCTTCATTTTCCAAGACCGAGAAGGAGTTTAAAATTCTTCTTCCCTTTGTGACGGCATGAAAAAATCCCGTGTTACGATCTCCACTATTCAGCCATTGTATCCTGCTTCTTTGACGCCAAAACTTCTCCTCATCCTTGTGAATCTTTACTAACTCCGCGGTGATGGAATCAATAACAATCACATCCGGGATTGGGGCTGAGAAAGCCACTTCAAGAGCATCTTGCATTTCCTTCAACTTCTTGTTGTTTGTAGCATTCTGTTCCTTTGTCCAATCGATGATTTTTCGTCGACAAAGGCCTAGTTTTGAGATAACAGAATCAAGTGGTACTCCATTCCAAGCGTTGTCCACTAGCTCACGGATTTCCTCCTTTTCCGTAAGGGACCTATCGAAGCGAAAGAGGCTCTTTTTCTTGTGTCGATAATTGTTGAAGTAGGTGACAAGGGGCCTATGATCAGATCCTTCAAAACGAAGGTATCGACATCTTCCCGAAGCAAAAGTCTCTGCCCAGGCGCAGTTAACAAGGGAGCGATCCAGCCTAGATTTTATGAAGTGTGAATGTCTTGTTCCTCACCAAGAAAGGGAATTGCCGGAGTGCTTGACATCCCATAATCCGTTTTGAAAAACAAAACTACGGAAATTTGTAAAAGAACCTTCCCATCGCAAAGGACCATCTTCACCGAATTTTCGAGGATATCGTTAAAATCTCCGTTGACGAGTCCCGATCAGCTCCATTTCAGAAACCTTTCCACACGTAAAAACAAATTAGAGACATGTGGTGACGTTTGAGACGAGGGTAAATATACTTGGAGATAAAGATAGTTGTTTTAAAACGAGGGTAAAGATAGTTGTTTTAAAACGAGTGGTCCTACCGACGAAGTACTGCGAAAGTTTCCATTAATTGACAACTCCAACCGACGAAGTACTACCGTCATGAGCAATGCTAATATACTTGAATATACTATAATACCTTACAAAAGAGATGGTATGAATCCAAAATATGCTTGAATATATTTATGCCCCTGCGCGCTGCACTGCGCCCTTTCGCATAATTCGTAATTATAGTTGTTCAAAAATGTAATCCCGCCCAGCGCGCGGGCGCATAAATCTAGTGTAGTGAATTAATTAACAAGATTCTGTACATACAATATTAATCGCTCAATCTCTGTTGTACTATATGAATTATGCCGTAAAGAAAAAGCAAGACAAAGAGGGCCAAAAGATTAAATTGCGTGTTTCTTAGAGCATGATTATCAATGATACTAATTGGGTATCATAACACAAAAATTTATTATTAAAATATTAGATGAGACTTAATTAGAAACTTTGTAAAAATGTGTGTGCATTCATGAGACTGAAATGGGTTTCATAAAAAATATATTATTTTTTTATAAAGTTTTATTACATAAGTAATTTTATTAAATACATGAAAGAAATTTGGAAAACAAGAAAAAACCACATTTAAACCGACTATTCTTCAGTTGTGCCAAACTTTTGCCAAATATGCTCAACCAAATCATGTTTTAGTTGTTGATGCATTCTTTCTTCGCGAATTTGAGCTCGATTGACCATCATATTGTTCACATTTGTAGATGTTTCCGTAGAATACGTGTAGTCCACTTGTGAAGTTCCGCTTCCTTCTCCTTGCAGGAATTCTGATAAATCATATTGCGTGCATTGGTCTCGTTCGTCTTCTACTATCATATTATGTAATATGATACATGCTCTCATTATTTTCCCTATTTTAGCCTTATCCCAACTAAGAGCCGGGTTTCGAACAATAGCAAACCGAGCCTGCAAAACTCCAAAAGCCCGTTCGACATCTTTTCTGACAACCTCTTGATGATTAGCAAACAAGCATGCTTTGGAACCTTGTGGCCGAGAAATGGATTGAATGAAAGTAGCCCATTTCGGATATATACCATCTGTGAGATAGTAAGCCATATGGTATTGACGACCATTGATAAAGTAACTGACCTTTGGAGCTCGACCTTGTAATATATCATCAAAAACCGGAGAGCGGTCAAGAACATTGATATCGTTACATGTACCTGGAGCTCCAAAAAATGCGTGCCAAATCCAGAGATCTTGTGAAGCCACAGCCTCTAAAACGATAGTTGGTTTTCCATGTCCACGTGAATATTGTCCTTTCCACGCCGTCGGACAATTCTTCCACTCCCAATGCATACAGTCAATGCTCCCTATCATCCCAGGAAATCCGCGGAACTCTCCAATATTGAGTAATCGCTGGAGATCCTCTGGCGTAGGCCTTCTCAGGTACTCAGTTTCGAACATATGTATAATGCCATCCACAAAATGTTCTAAGCATTTTCTCGCTGTGGTTTCGCCCATCCTGAGGTATTCGTCCATCGCATCAGCGGCAATACCATATGCCATTAGACGAATGGCGAGTGTACATTTTTGTAAGGCAGACATACCCAATCTTCCCGAACCATATTGTCTTTGTTGGAAGTATGGTACTTCATTTGAGAATCTATTAACAATTCGCAAGAACAGTCCCTTGTTCATTCTAAATCTTCGTCGAAACAGGTTATCCGGATAAACTGGCTCCTCACTAAAGTAATCATTCCATAAACGAATGTGCCCCTCCTCACGGCCTCTTTCTATGTAAGCTCGTTTTTTCCGCATTTTTTTCCCGGCCAAACGGTTACGGACTCCATCAAGACAATCTTCAATTTTTTAATCAAATATGTCCTCAAGTTGTTCATCAAATGTTTCATCCAAATTGTGAGAATTAGATGATGACATACTTTTAAAAATAAGAATATTGGGAGAAAAGAAGAATATGGAAATTAGAGGAAAATAAGTGATTGTTGGTGTTTTTTTGAAGTGAATATTATTCAAAGAAGATTTAAGAACTTGTGAACAAGAAGATGACTTGAATAAATCGGTTACTTGATGAGAAAGTTTGGTGAAGAACTTGTGAACAAGAACAAACCAAGTAACCGATTACTTCTTGTGAGAATTAGATGTATGATAGTGAAAAATAAGAAGATTTTCAAAGAAGAAGTGTATGAAATATAAAAAGTAACCGACCATGAACATGCAAACATATATATTACATAAACACACAACCGACCATGTGACAATTACAAACTCACTTGCTCCAACTACTTCTCCCTATTACAACAACATGTCATTACTCCAACTACTTGTACTTTTTTCCTTTATGAACCATGAAGTCTTTTGCTAACAAACACAAAAACCATCAAGTCTCTCATCATCAACTCACTTGCTAAAACACACAAACTCACTGAAGTCTCAATTGCCGACACACACAAACTCACTTGCTAACAAACACAATAACTACTTCTCCCTATTACAACAACATGTCATCACTCCAACTACTTCTCACTGAAGTCTTTTGCCGACACACACAAACTCACTTGCTAACAAACAGAAAAACCATCAAGTCTCTCATCATCAACTCTTCTCCTGCAATGGTTATAAACATACATTTTTAATCAATATAAACTTGGTGACAAACAAACAGAAAATGGAAGGACAAACAGATTTACCATGTTTATGACACACATTTCTGAAATGAGATGGTTTTTAAGAGTTTCCTCAAATTGGGACAATGGTTCTTGCTTCAATATTAGGCTATCTAGGAGCTTTTGTTTTGAGATCCTTTCCTTAATAGCCAAATCCTTTTCTTTGATAGCCCATATCGCGTCTAACTCCTTCAGTGAACTCTCATGACCATCCATTTGCTTAGCTCGCTTTTTCCCTTTTGCCTTTGCTTGCTTAACACCCATTGGCCTCTCAATGGCTTCTTCCTCCACCTGAGATCCGGTGTTGGAGCTGCAGGAATGAGTAGAACCCTGTGCTCCTTTTGTTCTTCTGGTGTTTTGATTAATTAAGGAACACCACTTATGATCATTTTTTAAAAGCCTCCAACAATGCTCAAGTGTAAATTTTACTTTATGATCTTGAAAGTAGAGCTTGTATGCAAGCTCTAGAACATCATCCTCTGTCTCACCAGAGCGATGTTCACGAGAAGCATACTCATAACAACCAGCAAACTTGCCGACTTGCTCATTAATCTTTGACCATTTTTGTTTACAAGTATTACTCTCCCTAACTGGAAGGTGTGCAACAGATGGACTTGCAGCATAGTAGGCTGCAACTCTGTTCCAGAATGTAAGTCCTTTCTGCTCATTGCCCACAACACAATCTTTACTTGTGTTTAACCAAGCAGAAACAAGGACTTTCTCTTCTGGAAGAGTCCATCTTTGCTTATGTTTAGCTTCTCTAGGTGTAGGTGAATCTATATGATTTGCTTCCTCATTATTGATCTCTTGTTGGCTGTTCAAGAGATCAATAAAGGATTGGGAAGGATTATAGGATTCTGTGGAATCCATTGTTTAGGAAACTGTTTCGGTTAATAGAAGTTTTGTGACTGTTTTTTTTTTATTGGTGTTTGTTGGTGATTTGGATTAAGAGATATACAAGAACAGATTTGCTAATTATATAGAAGGATCATTAATGGCTAATGTCTCCATCACCATTACTGTTTTATCTTTCAAGTTATGTTTTTAGTTCTGTTTAAGTTTGGTTTGTTCTGCTTGTAGTTATTTTTAAGTAACTTGTACTTCTGTTAAAGTAATAACTTAAGTTGTGTTTACGTTATAGTTCTGTAACTTAATTGCTATGTACTTTGTATTTATGTTTTTTAGACGATTGACAGTTGTAGTTAGAGCATGTGAGACAATTAACCTATATAGCAAGAGGATGGAGGTTTAAAGTCTCCATCACAATTTATTGTCAATTAACCAAACACTACTATCCTACTAACCAAACAAACAGAGAGATAGAGGAGATGGGAATTAACTCAGCTACGGCTACGAAAACTTACTCTAAAGCAGAGGAAGGCTTGTCATTCTGCTCATACAAAGCAACCAGTACTACAACGCCATAGTGTTCCACAACATAGAAAAGAGTTTAAAACGAATTATTTTTCAGAACAGATGAAATGATTCAATAGAAAAGAGCTGTTGCAATAGGTCAAGTAATGTTGGATTATATAAAAAGAAATGATACCTTTGGTGAGAGAATCAAGAACTCCACCAGACTCCAAATACTTCCTGAAAGCTTCTTTCTTGGCTTCTTTCTCCTGATGAAAACAGACCTCACAAATTCAAAAACTAAAAGAAAGTTGTTATAGATAACCAGATCCAATGAAGAAGCAAACTTGAATCAGGGAGAAGAGAAATAGAAAGACAGACTTAAATCAACATGACAAGCTTGGATCCTGCAAAGAGTAAATACACAAAGCTTCTCAATTCAAGTATTCCCTCTACTTAACTAACCGGAAAATACATTCATGATCATATAACTCAGAAACCATATCCACATAAGCTCAATTTAGACATAACAGAAGCTATAAAGTGAACCAAGCTTCCCCTTAAAAGCCTAATTATCTAACTGATTCAGAACACAATCTAATAAACATATCATATCTTAATCTCATAAGTTCACTAAACCTCACACATTTATCACAGCAAAAACCAATTTAAGAACATTTTTTGTCTTTCTCTTGCATCTATTTAGCTGAATAGAAAAGATGAAGCTGAGGAAACCTCAATAAATTAATGGAATACATAATCAAAATACCAAGACAATGAAAGAACCTAAAGGAAAATAGCGACTACAAAAATACTGACAATAATTTCCAGAAAATGAAGCAAAATAACAAGTTTCACAATGGCAAGAGATCTCAAAGGATCTCCAAATCCAGTACTAAGGAAACCATAATTTATGTTGCATATTCCATAAATAACCCAAAAATCAGTCTAATCCAATTCCTAACAAGTGGAAGAAGGAATTTCAACACATGCCTAAAAAAAAATATCTTAACCAAATCAAACCTTGTTCAAAAAAGTGTTGGAAATCACATACCGTCGGCGATGAAGAGAGAAGGAAGAGATGAGAGTCTCAAGAGTTTTGGTCAGACAAAAAGTTTTGGTACAATATGGTGTCGACACGTGCCCGGGGTGAGACGTCTCAAGAGTTTCAACCCACTGATACGTCAGGCCAAATTCTGTTAATAATTACATTTTTTAATTTATTTTAATGACTTTAATTCAATTAGACTTGCATTGTTTCATTGATAATCATGCTGTTAGTTCAACATCGGTACGAAACAGGAACTGTGTGTGTCTCCACAGCACACAAAATGCAAAATACATTTTTAAGGGGCTTCTATTAATACGTCACGGAACCTCTAAGATTCCACGAGTATATATAAAATATATAATTTTACATAAAATCCACAACTACACAACGAGAATTTCCATAAACTTCTTAAGTTTCCTTCACAAGTTTCTTCTATCATAAAAACCCAAATGATCACCATTGCTTCTCAAACGCAATAGATTAGGATCTATACTATACAAGAGTTTGTTAACGAGATTCGATTATTCGGTTTTAACTGATGCATCATTCTGTTTTGTGCACGTCACACCGACAGGGATCTCCTGAAAAAAATACTTCTTTAGGTAAACAAATTTTGTTCTCTTTTCTTATGTGTGTTTTTTCAGCAACCATGAATTCTTAAAGAGTTGCTTTATATATGGAAAATAGAGTTTGCTTATAAAATTTTGTCAATATTCACAAAAATGTGAGTCTTTCAAATGGCAAATCTTAATCAATTAACCACCAAAACCATAATTAATCTTCCTGAAAGCTGAAATACAATATAGACAAACAAACGAAAATTTTTTAATCCTATACATTTTTCTCAAGAAAATGGAAGATATAATACAACTATTTTTTTTGCTAAGAAATAATACAGCTATTAATATTTTCCTAATATAAAACTTGTACCGTTCTCATGCATGCGCTAGCGCTGAGTAGACAAAAACACAGCTCCTAGTGTTAATCTTCCGGCGAGATGCTTCAAAGAGACTCCGTAATCAATGTTGATTCACCTGAGACACGGCCCGTTCCGTTCGTCCTCGCATTCAACGACCTCATCTATAACGTGACAGTTCAACGGCGTTTTGGTCTTTGTTTCGGACATAGCCCTGCTCAGGTAAAAACTCTGCTTAATGGTATTACCGGAGAGGCTAACGAAGGAGAGATATTAGCTGTTCTTGGTGCAAGTGGAGCTGGAAAATCGACACTTATCGATGCATTAGCAGGACGGATTGCAGAAGGTAGCTTGAAAGGCACGGTAACTCTAAATGGAGAAGCTTTGCAATCTCGGGTATTGAGAGTTATATCGGCTTACGTAATGCAAGATGATCTCCTTTTCCCTATGCTCACTGTCGAAGAAACTTTAATGTTCGCTGCCGAGTTTCGCCTTCCACGTAGCTTAACCAAATTAAAGAAGAGAGACAGAGTTGAAACCCTAATCGATCAATTAGGGCTCAGAACTATTAAAAACACTTTGATTGGAGACGAAGGTCATCGTGGAATCTCCGGTGGAGAAAAAAGGCGTGTATCCATTGGGACCGACATCATTCACGACCCTATCATCTTGTTCCTTGATGAACCAACCTCGGGACTAGACTCAACTAATGCCTTCATGGTGGTGCAAGTCTTGAAAAGGATTGCGTGTAGTGGCAGCGTCGTAATTATGTCAATCCATCAGCCTAGTTGTCGGATTATGGAGTTTCTTGATCGGGTTATCGTCTTATCTTCTGGTCAGAGTGTCTTTAGTGATTCTCCGGCTACTCTCCCTTTTTTCTTCTCAGAATTTGGTCGTCCCGTTCCGGATAACGAGAACAATGCGGAATTCACACTTGACCTAATCAAAGAGCTTGAAGGATCCTCTCAAGGAACAAGAGGGTTAGTCGAATTCAACCGAAATTGGCAACAGAAGAAGCTTAGAGTTAGCCAAGAACCTCACCATAACTCATTATCCTTGAAAGAAGCCATCAACGCAAGCATTTCCAGAGGCAAACTTGTGTCTACTTCATATAGCTCGATCCCATCATACGTAAATCCATGGTGGATCGAGACCATAATCTTAGCTAAACGCTACATGATAAACTGGATCCGAACGCCCGAGCTAATCGGAACACGGGTTTTCATAGTCATGATGACCGGTTTTCTCTTGGCTACGGTTTACTGGAAAGTAGATGACTCTCCTAGAGGCGTCCAAGAGAGGTTAAGCTTCTTCTCATTCGCAATGGCCACGATGTTTTATAGTTGCGCGGACGGATTGCCCGCTTTTATCCAAGAAAGATACATTTTCTTGAGAGAAACCGCTCACAATGCCTATCGAAGATCCTCCTACGTTATATCTCACTCTCTCGTGACTCTGCCTCATCTTCTCGCGCTTTCCATCGGATTTGCAGCGACCACGTTTTGGTTTGTAGGTTTAAACGGCGGTCTGGCGGGTTTCATCTACTATCTGCTGATCATCTTTGCGTCTTTCTGGTCCGGATGCTCCTTTGTTACATTTGTCTCTGGTGTGATTCCAAACGTGATGATGAGTTACATCGTCACATTCGGATATCTCTCATACTGTCTTCTCTTCAGCGGATTCTACATCAACCGCGATAGGATCCATCTTTATTGGATATGGATTCATTACATATCTCTGCTAAAGTATCCTTACGAAGCTGTTCTGCACAACGAGTTCGATGACCCATCCCGTTGTTTCGTGAGAGGAAACCAAGTTTTTGATAATACATTAATGGAAGGAGTGTCTGAAACGATGAAGGCGAAGATTTTGGAGACAATGAGCAGTTATTTGGGGATGGAGTTCACGGAATCAATGTGTTTGAGGACGGGTTCTGAGTTGCTTAAGCAACAAGGGATAGAACAGTTAGATAAATGGGGATGCTTGTGGGTTACGCTAGCTTGGGGATTCTTTTTTAGGATCTTGTTTTATTTTTCGTTGTTGCTTGGAAGCAAGAATAAGAGGGCGTGAACGTCGTATTAATGTAATAAATTTCTTGAACACACAAATTTCATTGTGAAAGCTAGCCGGTGACACATCTGCCTTCTTTTTTATGGTCGCTGTAAACATATTAGAGGTTAGTCTGCCGACCTAATGCCCGATTTCCCTGGTTTCTTAGAGGCCCGGGAACGGGGTGTTACAATCGCTTTGATGTCCGACAACTGGCCACCCAGCTCCGATCGCAGGGCATATGTGCGTTGAGTTTGGTCTTCCGACTGCATGAGCAGGTCAGATCTCATCTCCTCCAATTGTTTGTTGACTTCGATCAATGATTGAGCTCCCATGTCCATCGTGAATTTTCTGAGTTCGAAGGACGATAGCTCTGATACCAGTGTGACATGGTTTATAAATCCGAAGATAAATCCAATGTAGGAGCTCTTCTTTTTTATGGTCGCTTATTTAACAAATTTATAAACTCAAATAGCTTACCGCTTCCATGCCATTTTCCCCTTTTTAAAAAAACAAAAGTCAAGAATAAATCAGTTGCTCGGAATAGAATTCAAAGCAGCCAACTTTGTTAAAAGTTTTTATTAGATGGTAGTATAAATCTTCACCCTTTGCTTATGGCGGCAACGCCGGCAAGGAAGGCTATATATAGTAGGTAGAAGTTAGTCACCTAAAAAAAAATAAGAATGTAACAGAGGGATTGGAAATAAGAAGCCAAGCCCGTCATTAATGATTTCATGCTACCATTACATTACACTTGAGGTTGGATCAAGTACTAATTAATTAAGATGAAGTTGCCCAATCTATTAATTTTTCTTGTTTAAACCGGTATTGGATGGATCAACGACATCACTTTCTTTTATCAAATATTATATGGAGATGTGACGTAAATATGATGATATATGCGGTATTGCCGTTTGCAATTATCGGGAATTGTGTTTTTCATTTTGTTCTATTATATATCGGGAATTGTGTTTGTGTTCCACTAATTAATTTGACGTCATTTTTTGTTCCATTAGATATATGTGTACAAAAGTGTTCATCAATTCATATATATCGGAATATTTATGATTTTAAATAGCAAAAGTGGGTCCAATAGAGAACAAATCGTTCGGCTCAAGTGAACAATACACAAGCTATAACTCTAAACGATACCGTTTACTTTAACGAGGACGAAAACAATACTTATACATGAGTTTAGCAATTTTCTGGTTTAATCTGGTTTAAATCGAGACCGACTTTTTGGTTTAATTTGGTTTGAATCGAAACCGATTCAATTGAATCGAGACCGATTCAATTGAATCCGGTTAACAATGGTTTGAACTGAGTAGAAGGGGTCTATGATCGAGGTCAATAGACCGAGCTAGATCAGAAGTTCAACTTGTTGCTAAACACGCCGACTTCCGAAGGTTATAGAATCTTTCCCGATTTCAAAGGAGAGATAAGGAAGATTACCTTTGTCCTTTGTGTGATTTTCAGAATCAACAATTGGCGCCGTCTGTGGGGAGAGATTTCATATAAACAAAACAGTAAACCCTCGGATCTCAACTCAGCTATGGTTGAAACTCCAATCGACCCGTTACAGAACAACGGACTCAGCGAGAGCACCTCGGGCGGACAAGATCCATCTAATAGGAGCGATGGTACACCAGCCATAATTCCACCAGGAGTGACCCCTGTCATCACTACCCCAGTTCCCGAATATCTGACCACTTTGCTGCAGAACCTGGCAACGCAGCTCGCTGACAACACCAAGCAGACAAACGAAAGGATCGACTCTCTCCTCGCCACTCAGATAGCATTCAGTGACCGCCTCGCAGAATTCGGGCGAGCACCCTTCCAACCGACTGAAGAGACACTTACCAAACTCCGTCGTACCCTATTTCCGACTCCCGGTTCAACTGGCAATCCGGAGACCAATATCACCCCTCAGACATCCATGGGTCACGAACTCGACAACGTCAAATCCCAACTCCAAGATATGAGATCCAAATTCCATCAAGCCACCAGCTCGGCTCCCGAGATTGATCGCGTAAATCAAGAAACGCAGAAAACTTCATTCACACAGCGAGTTCTTGATATTCCGGTCCGATGTTTGGAGAGGTTTAAGATCCAGTAGTATGAAGGCAGCTCGGACCCCGACACTTCATGACTGCCTTCAGTATCATGATGAATCGCTTCAAATTCCAAACCGAGGAGGAGCAAGATGCCGCGAAGTGCCAACTCTTTATCGAAAATCTGGGCGGAACTGCGCTCGATTGGTTCACTCAGCTCGAAACGAACTCCGTCGACAACTACACCGAGCAAACTACCAAATTTCTCAAACGCTTCATGATGTTCATCAAGAAAAAGATGAAAAACGCCGAACTCTGGACCCTCGAGCAAGTACAGATTGAACCTCTAATAGATTTTATGGACCGATTCAAATCGGTGGTAACCCACTGCACCATCGACGATGATGCCGCGATCGAAGCACTCTACAAAACGACATGGTATCTATCGGCCTTCCACATAGAACTTCACCAGAACCAACCTCTAACCCTAGAAGATGCGCTCCATAAATCGCACACGTATATTCTCAAGGAAGAGGAATGGGCCGCTAAGGATAAGCAGTACGCTCTCTCAAGACAGCCCCCACCCAAGGATAAACTTAAGGATGAGGCCCGCGAACTGCGATCTCAGTATGAAAGGCGACTTACAACACATCAAGTCAGCGCCATTCCTCCTCAACAGCCGTGGAACACTTGGGTGAGACCCGAGGAACAGCAAGACGACTCAAAGGAACCAACGGGCAGCTCATAGTCATATTGTGAGTTCCATAAACGGAAAAGACATAGTACTGAGGATTGCCGACACCTCAGGGACTTATTGATTCGAAGCTTCAGAAACGGATATATCACGCCTCAGGCCACTCCCCGACCTACATACAGATTTCGCCGGAATAATGTAAAAAAACAGAGCACGGATAACGACTATGACCGAGCTAAGGAAGATACCGATGCCGATCTGCCGAAAAGAGATCGCGAGGATAAATCTGACTATCACACCGCCCCGAAAGCTCGAAAAAGGGTCCACATGATTATGGGCGCAATCGAGTCTTGCAACTATTCCGTCCGCGCAATCAAGGAGCATAGCTGCGAAGCAGTTGCAGCACGACAAAATAACCGAGTTCCGGAAAGCGGCGTACCGATAACCTTCACAGAAGCATATACGATCGGGATCCACATGCCTCACAATGACCCTCTAGTCGTCGAAATGCTCATAGGCGACGTCACCGTTGAGAGAATCTTGATCGACACTAGCAGCTCGGTCAATGTTATCTTTAAGCAGACACTGGAAGACATGGACATCCCGAACTCAAAAATAAAACCATACATCGAGCCCCTAACCGGATTCTCTGGGGAGCAAACTATGATCGCATAAACGGTGAAGATACCGATATACGTCGGCGGAATGACGCGAATCATGAAGTTCTTGGTGTTAGACAAACCGGCAATCTACAACGTCATACTTGGGACACCATGGCTATTTGCGATAAAGACTATTCTGTCGACCTACCATCAATGCGTCAAATTCCCGACACCATATGGCATCTTCACTATCAAAGGAAATCAATATATGTCTCGCCTATGCGCCGTCAAAGAATGTAAGCTCAGAACCGCACCTCGAACATGCGTGATCAGTTCGAATCCGAGTCCATCCGACCTGCCGAAGCAAGAGTCAGTTTTACAGGTTCGCATCAATGACCTGGACCCCAAGAAACGCGTCGGAATCAGAGCCGAGCTAGACGATAAAATCAGAGGCGATCTCATTCGTTTCCTCAAGAAGAATGTATCCACCTTCGCATGGTCCATCAATGACATGCCCGGGATCGACCCAAAAATTGCTTGCCACGAATTCTCCCTTGACCCGACCTCCAGACCGATCAAGCAGAAAAGACGGAAACTCGGACCCGAAGCCGTGAATGACGAAGTTGAGAGCATACTCGATGCAGGCTCGATCACCGAAGTCTGGTACCTCGAATGGTTGGCGAACCCTAACATTGTTAAAAAGAAAAACGGCAAGGAGAGGATATGCGTCGACTTTACCGACCTCAATAAAGCGTGCCCAAAGGACAGCTTTCCACTCCCACACATCGACACACTCGTCGAGGCAACCGCAGGCAACGAACTCCTTTCCTTCATGGACGCGTTTTCCGGGTATAATCAAATCCTTATGCATCCAGACGATCGCGAGAAGACAACATTCATCACGGATCGAGGAATTTACTGCTACAAGGTTATGCCATTCAGCCTGAAGAAAGCCGGCACTACCTATCAAAGGCTTGTCAATCGCATGTTCGCAAGTCAGCTCGGACGAACAATGGAGGTATACACCGATGATATGTTAGTAAAATCCCTCATCACCAAGGATCATGTCGGACATCTCAGCACATGCTTCGATATACTCAACCAGTACGGCATGCAGCTAAATCCGACTAAATGCACATTCAGAGTCACATCTGGTGAGTTCCTCGGTTACATCATCACTCAGAGAGGGATTGAAGCCAATCCTATGCAGATCTCGGCAATTCTCGATCCACCAGCTACAAAGCGAGACGTCCAGAAACTCACCGGACGAATTTCCGCACTCAACAGATTCATCTCCCGATCTACAGACAAGTGTTTACCATTCTATCAACTGCTCTGTGGCAACAAGAATCTCGAATGGGATGATAAGTGCGAGATAGTGTTCAAACAACTCAAGGAGTACTTATCAACACCACCGGTCCTGGCTAAACTCGAAGACGGAGAAACTCTCTACATTTACATTGCAGTCTCGACTTCAGCCGTAAGCGGGGTCTTAGTTCGGGAAGATCGAGGTGACCAAAAACCTATCTTCTACGTTAGGAAGTCTTTGGATGACGCCGAAACAAGGTACCCAACACTTGAGAAGCTAGCGCTTACTGTAATCATCGCGGCTCGGAAGCTTCGTCCTTACTTCCAATCTCATTCGATCGCCGTCCTCACCAATCAGCATTTGCGGACGATCTTGCATAGTCCGACACAGTCCAGAAGACTCGCCAAATGGGCAATCGAGCTAAGCGAGTACGACATTGAGTTTAAAAGCAGAACTGCCATAAAGTCCCAAGTCTTAGCCGACTTCCTCGTCGAGCTACCACGAGAGTTGACCATCACCGAACTCCTAAGAACGGAGAAATGACTCCTCCACGTTGACGGGTCATCATCGCATCGAGGTTCGGGAGTCGGCATACGCCTTCAATCCCGAAAGGCGAGATATTGGAGCAATCCTTCCGATTGGAATTTCAAGCCTCAAATAACGAGTCCGAGTACGAAGCACTTCTAGCAGGACTACGATTGGCCAAGGCAATCAGGGCCAAACACGTTCAGGCCTTTTGCGACTCGCAACTCGTAGCCAGCCAATACAGCGGCGAATACAATGCAAAAAATGATCGTATGACAGCATACTCGAAATTGGTCAAGGAACTCGCCGCCGAATTTCAGTCCTTCGATCTCACCAAAATACCCCATGGAAAAAATGCCCCAGCTGACGCACTTGCAGCCTTAGCTTCGAGTTCGGACCCTCATCTCCGACGTACGATCCCGGTCGAGAGTATCCCGCGATCAAGCATCGAACCGACTGCGACTTGCAATATAACCACACGAGGACATGACTATGAGACTCACCCAACAGTTAATACCAACCCACGCAAAGCAAGAAGTCATGCGGCTCCCGAACTCAATGCGAATGCTGACCTCGGACATGCCCCAGACAACTCGGATCTTCGGGATCAATCAGATGAAGATGAAACATCGGAAGGCCTCCATGCTCCTATGGACATCGAAGCAGAAGATGAGCCAGAACCCGAGGATTGGACTATCGAGATAAAGATGTACGTCTACGAAGGAACAATCCCTGCTGATAGATGGGCAGCTCAGCGGTTGAAGATGCAAGCTGCCCACTACGTAGTTCTCGATGGCGAGCTATTCCGCTAGAGTGCTTCAGGTGATCCCTTAAAATGTGTCGGTGGAAAAGACATTCACATAGTCATGAGCAAGGTACATGATGGCGACGGTGGAAACCATTCCGGAGGTCGGTCCTTAGCCCTGAAAATAAAGAAGGCAAGCTACTACTGGTCAACTATGCTAGCCGACTGTGTAAAGTTCACCGCCAGATGTGAAAAATGCCAGAGACATGGCCCGATGATAAATCTCCCAACCGAGTTACTAGCAACCACGTCAGCCCCTTATCTTTTCATGCGATGAGCAATGGATATTATCGGTCCACTCCGCCGTTCTACCAACCAAAAGCAGTACGTCTTGGTCATGACAGACTTCTTCACCAAGTGTGTCGAAGCCGACTCCTACCCCGAGATACATGCTCACCACGTTGAGAAATTCGTATCGAAATACATCATATGCCGGCACGGAGTACCGTACGAGATCGTCACAGATAACAGACCTCAGTTCATCTCCAACCTATTTGGCAATTTCTCCGTAAAGTGGAAAATTCGACTAAGTTTTTTTACCCCGAGGTACCCACCTGGAAACGGTCAAGCTGAAGCTACCAATAAAACCATCATTGATGGCCCCAAGAAAAGACTCGACGCGAAGAATGGATTTTGGGCCGACGAGCTGGACGGAGTCCTCTGGTCTTACCGTATTACACCACGTAGATCTACTAAGCAATCACCCTTCTCTTTATCTTATAGAGTCGAAGCTTTATGCCCTGCCGAGCTCGAAGTTCCCGGCATACGTTGAACAATGTTAACTCAAAATCCCGATCTAAACAACGAAATGCTCCTCGATAATTTGGATACACTTGAAGAGCAACGCGGACAAGCTCTGCTCAGAATCCAGAACTACCAGCACTTAGCTGCTCGCTACTATAACAAAAAGGTTCGAGGACGGCGATCTCGTTCTTCGAAAAGTCTACTACAACACATAAGAGAAAAACGCAGGCAAACTCGGTGCTAACTGGGAAGGACCTTACCAGATCATGCGCGTCGTTAAGCCCGGCGTCTACAAGCTCATGAAAATGGATGGAAATCTAATCCCGAGGTCATGGAACTCGATGAATCTCAAATGATTCTACTACTAGTTCGGCTCAAGCGACGAAAAAAAAAAAAAAAAACCTATGATGTAATATGAACTACGAATGGCTTGATCCCTCTTCGAGGGTACGTAGGTAGCCCACCTCGGGTTCAGCTATGACTTAAATAAAATCTCTTTTACGTACCAAAAGTTCCTACAAAGCCGAGCTACCGCAACTCGCCGAACTCTTCAGTTCGTATTTTTCAAATAATTACTTTCATTTATGAAAAGTTCCTGCAAAGCCGAGCTACCGCAGCTCGCCGAACTCTTCAGTTCGTATTTTTCAAATAATTACTTTCATTTATGAAAAGTCCCTACAAAACCGAGCTATCGCAGCTCGCCGAATTCTTCAGTTCATATTATTCAATAGTTACTTTCATTTATGAAAAGTTTTCACAAATCCGAGCTATCGCAGCTCATCGAACTCCTCAGTTCACATCTTGGAAAGCAAACCTTCAAGTCTAAAAAACGACTAAGGCAAAGCTGAACCACTTTGTTCGAACCTGAATAACCATCGCGGTTCTCCACATCGACGTCCTGGCCAGACGATCGATAGTACTCCTCATGGATACAAACAATTAAAAAGCCGAGATCCGTCTCGCAAAAGCCGGGACATACCCCGCATTTGAACTCATCCTCGGACCATCCGAACCAAAGTAAGCCGAACTATCTCGCAGACGGATTCGATCCAAGGACCTGGAGTATCTTGAGATGAGCAAACCATCACAATCTCATGCTAAGCTTCTGGGCTAAAGCCGAACGACACATTCTCTCAAAAATAAGCCAATTTCATAACAATTGCAAATTTATAAGCCGATTTCCCAACAATCGCAAATTTCATAAGCCGATTTCTCAACTATCGCAAACCTATAAGCCGATCATCAAACGATCGCCGATCTCGAGTTGATCGAAAACCGAATTCATCTAATGTATCCCGGCTAAGACTGTAATATTACGGCACCAATTTTGGAACATTAGCGAATTCGAGAAGATCGTATCATGTTACGACTTTATAAAGGAAACTCGTAAAGATCCGAAAACACATTTGTTAACATTAAAGGGTATATGCGAAGTTAAAAGTAACTTTCAAGGCAATAGCTCACTTGGGCCTTCAACCGAGCGAGCTCCAGATACTTCTCCTTCTCCAGAATGTTATCCAGTGTTGGGAAGGAACAGCTCGGCACAAGACGCCGCGTCATTGATCAACGGCGTATCCTTGCGGTACTTGAAGAATAACGAATTGATTTCTCTCGCAGTAAGAAACCTCCTCTTTCTTCGCTTCTTCTAGGCGACAGCAGCAATAGTTGAGTCAGCCGTCTCATCTAAGACAGCTTCGGGAGTATTGGTGGCAGGAGCAACACCATCTCTCTCGTCGCCGACAAGACGATTTGGGGAATCGACCGACTCGTCATCGGACTGACCCGGCGGGGACTTCCTTTTTCTTGAAGGGTCCGATCGTTTGGCACCTCCTTCTTCGCCACCCTCACGGACCACTATGTCAGAATTCGTGAGCACCGCGTCAACACGGACAACTGAATCGGACTCAGCAGTCCGATCGACATCGTTGAAGTTGGCGGGTGGAACAACCTCGGTATCGCCAACCTGAGGGTTCATATCGGCTTCGATATTTTCCCCAACAGTCACCGTATTGCTCTCGACGGTGATAACTTCGGTAGAACCTTCTTCCCGCGGAGCGTCACCGCGGGGAGCGTCATCCCGGGAAACGTTGTCATCCCTCCTCAAGATTGGCCGAGTAAATAGGGATAGAGAGGAAATTTCGCCTCGGCATTGTGGATAAGGACTCTTGGGGCGCTGTGCAAACAAAACAAATTTAAGAGAAAAATCAAGCAGAAAGAAGAACTTCAGGTCGGAAAATGATAAGACGAACCAGTGTTAGAACGCTGTGATCTACTACGGGAAGCAAGACGAGCTCGGTGAATGTCCGGCCAACAAGTTCGTCCTAATTCACTGAACTGAGCCGCAATCGCCTTCCAATGATCAGACAAATGGCGATAATTGGGATTCTGAACTACGAAAAAGAAAGAGAAAGTTAGAAGAAGATAGAACGTGCGAGCTCGGCATAGATAAAACGAACAACTACCAATGTTTTGGTTCCATTTTCTCCTAAAACCAATCCTCGGAGTAGTCATAGAGGATGAATCAACTTTAACGAAGAAGTACTTCGTCTCCCAGTCTTGAATCTTGCTTCGCTTCGGGCCGATAACTATGTCATAGCTCGGCTTCATGTTCACCGAAAAATACTTTTAACTATGTCATAGCTCGGCATTCTTATGTTGACCGAGGTCAATTCCTCGAACATCCGAGTAGAAACTGGAAAGCCGAGCTCGTCCCCAAGGGATAGAAGCCCCACTATGTTGACCACGCTAGCTGGATTAAGCTGGGAAATCGCGGCATTCCGCCTTTTGCAGTAGTCAAGGAGCAGGTCAGGCAGAGGGAAATTGAGCCCGCATACCTTGAACAAATCCTCGTAAACACATATATACCCCGTTGGAGCATCCCATGGTCTTTGATTTTCATTCGGGTTAATAATACCCACCTCGCCTGGGAAATGGAGAGATCCGATCAGTTCATCGATTCTATCTGTTTCCAAATTACCCTGCAGAGGATCGATTGGCCCTATATCACGACCTGATGCCTCAGTCCTCCCTAAAACATCAATCTTGTTTTCCTCAAACAGTTGAAAAGCAACGACCGCATCACGGCGGACCTGTTCATCATTCATCTGCTTCTGTTCGATCTCTAGTTGACTCTCCATTTCGGCAGCCAATATCGCATCTTGTTGAATCTGTTGTTCAACGTGAGGAGGACGAATCGGAGGTTGAGGGTTACTCGAGCCGGGTATATCATCACCGATTTGCCGAGATTGGAGACGCCTCTCGGCGCCAGCTAGCCAGGATTCATCGACCGTAGTCAGATTATTACCGACACCAGTCATCTCCGGTCTATTAACATTAGTTGACGAGTTCATCTCCTCGACAAATTGACGTTGAGCTTCAGTCTCGTTGCTGTCCCGGTCAAGAAGCCCAAGAACGAAAATCGAAGACGGGGAAGTAACCCAAGCTCTTCTACGACGCGAGTTACGGCGGATTAGTAGGGGTGCGTCGGACTGGTCTTCCATCACTAAAACAATAGTATCTGAAGAGTCTGAACTCAATGAGTTGAACAACAAACGCCAAAACGGGGGTGGATTGCTGAGTTTCTTTGCGTAATTATTCACGGAATCAATTGAAGAATCAGTTCCAGATTGAGGCATTCAAAAAAAGAAGTCGCGAAGAACAAACAGCAAGTCGCAAAAAGCATAAGAACAGTCTAAAACCAGAAGATCTTCGAATAAATCAGGGAAGTTCGCCGCAGAAATCATCGAAATCAGATAAAGTAAACAAAAAACCCTAGAAAATTAAAGGAAGCAAAAGATAGATAGAGAAGAGAGATAACAAATGGATTACCTTTATGAGCAGAGAAATAAAGAAAGACGAAGAGTCAAGGGAATATATGGAGAGATAAGCAATCATGACAAAATCCCTCAATTCCCACGACAGTTAAAGAAACCGAAGTGACGCGTCTTCTCAAAGAAGACTCGCCGAGCTCAAGAATCGCCGAAGTCGTAATCTACTCGCATCACGGAGTTAAGTGAGCAACGAACCTTGGAACACCGGGAGAAATCGGTCGAAAGAATCATCACCTCTCGACCGTAATCGAAGTTTCAAAGTCTGATTGATCAAAGACAAGGCATCAATCTCAATTCCAAACGGGCTAAAGAACTTTTTCTCTTCATGAACTTCGCCGAACTCAAAGGATTCATTCGCCGAACTGGGGGGGGCTTATTGTTAGAGGTGAGTTTAACATTCTCCGGTTTAACCCGGTTTGAACCGAGACCGGCCCAATTGAGTCCGGTTAACGATGGTTTGAACTGAGTAGAAGGGGTCCATGATCGAGGTCAACGGGCCGAGCTAGATCAGAAGTTCAACTTGTTGCTAAACGCGCAGACTTCCGAAGGTTACAGAATCTTTCCCGATTTCAAAGGAGAGATAAGGAAGATTACATTTTCCTGATGGAACTAGGAAAAGGAAATCATCCTATTCGACCCATTTAAAACCTTATAGATAAAGAGGCCATCGCGACAATGGAAGCATCAAAAATTCATTCACATGACCTAAGGAGATTCAAGAGCAAGAAACCTTAACTTTTATCTTCTTAGTTCTTAACACTTTTTACGATCTAGCAATCTTGTATTTCAACTAATTTTGAGCAATAAACGAGATTCGGTCTGTCAAAAGTACTGTTTTGTCCTTTGTGTGATTTTCAGAATCAACACTTATCCTTTAATAATTAAAAGAAAATATATTGAGTTCGGTAAAGAAGGTTCCACCGTTACCAACTAACCAAGAAAAAGTTACAAAAAAAATAATAATAATCAAGAAAAACATAAAAGAAGTTTGACATTTTATGTAGTCTTCCGCAACATTTTGAGAAACACATGCCATTTTCTTGTTGTTAAAAAAACACATGCCATTAACACAGAAAAAATTCCAAAATTAGCGCAAAATTAATGCCAAACTCCAATATTCGCAAATAATGTTACGCTCTTTGTTGAAGCCTCAACATTTGGTGGATAAAGATAATTTTATTATTAATAAACTAAAAACAATACTATGAAATACAATATTCCCAACTCTAAATAACAAAATGACGAGAATCAAATTTTCATTTTATCAGTCCAAACTAAAACATTAAGTAAATGACTACATACATTAGCACATCCAAATTCCCAAATCTAATACAATAAGCTAGTACTTTATCAAACCTTTGGTATACTTCATAGTATATACTTTTACTAATAAGCATTAATTGACCAAACAATTAATGTGAAACGCAAAGAAAGTTGTCATCTCAATCCTATACCTCGGTTAGATCAACACATTTCACCTAATTCTCCATTCAATTTACACACCTAATCGCCACGTGTGTCCACCATTTCATATACTTCAACGTATTTGGTATTATCACATTGGGAATTCTAGATTTATAGGTCATCCTCATCCCATTACCTCCCACCTCAAGAAGTAAATTGTATTAAATACGAGAAATCCAAAACGCATTTCCATCCAAACGCTAAAATTATATTATAGTCAACAACACAAACCTAACAGATTTCCCATGATGCAACGTCTCCTTATACAAGACATAGAGCCTTCGTGTTCACACACATATACACGCTACTTCATACGCCCTTTTATTTATATAGAGACTATACAGAGACTAGAGAGGAAGAGATACATATCCAGGCAAAACAGAAAACACTAATTTGATCATGCAAAGATTGTGTTCATCAACGAGCCGATAGATATTGTAAAAGGCTAATCTTTTCTCACTTTTACTCTCACTTCTTCTTCATGTCTCGCGTTGTTGCAGAAGATAACGCCGGTGACAATGCGTCGCCGTATCATTCCATGGAGATTAGCTCGTCTTTGACTTTAGGTCAACTTCTCATGAACGTTAGCGACGTTAGAAAGCTACAAGTCGGCGACGAGACCCCTGTTCGTGAATTCTCTGACCGAGGCGGTTCAGTACTTGATGAAGATTATGATGGTCTCATGCGTCCTGTTCCGTTCGTTCTATCTTTCAACAACCTCACTTACAACGTCTCTGTCCGCCGCAAGTTTGAGTTTCACGATCTGATTCCACGGAGGAGGCTATCTTTCTCCAAGACCAAGACCCTTCTTGACGATATCTCCGGCGAGACTCGCGACGGAGAGATTCTTGCCGTTCTTGGAGCTAGCGGGTCGGGCAAATCCACTCTGATCGACGCTTTGGCGAATCGGATCGCTAAAGGAAGCTTGAAGGGCACTGTAACGCTTAACGGAGAGGCTCTTCAATCTCGGATGCTGAAGGTTATATCGGCGTATGTAATGCAAGACGATCTCCTCTTCCCGATGCTTACTGTGGAAGAAACACTGATGTTTGCTGCTGAGTTTCGATTACCAAGAAGCTTGCCTAAATCCAAGAAGAAGCTCCGAGTTCAAGCCTTAATTGACCAGTTAGGGATTAGGAACGCGGCTAAAACTATCATCGGAGACGAAGGACACCGTGGAATCTCCGGTGGAGAAAGACGGCGAGTTTCGATCGGAATCGATATCATCCATGACCCCATTGTTCTCTTCCTCGACGAACCAACTTCTGGCTTGGATTCCACAAGCGCCTTCATGGTGGTTAAAGTGCTGAAGAGAATCGCAGAGAGTGGCAGTATCGTAATAATGTCTATACATCAGCCTAGCCACAGAGTTCTCGGTTTGCTTGACCGTCTCATCTTCTTGTCACGTGGTCACACCGTCTTCAGTGGATCTCCGGCGAGCCTGCCTAGCTTCTTCGCCGGATTCGGCAATCCGATACCGGAAAACGAGAATCAAACGGAGTTCGCACTCGATCTCATCAGAGAGCTCGAAGGATCAGCTGGAGGAACCAGAGGATTAGTGGAATTCAACAAGAAGTGGCAAGAGATGAAAAAACAGAGCAATCCTCAACAAATCCTAACTCCGCCGGCTTCTCCGTGCCCAAATTTAACCTTGAAAGAAGCAATATCCGCCAGCATAAGCAGAGGAAAGCTAGTCTCCGGTGGCGGCGCTGGATCCTCCGTCATAAACCACGGTGGCGGAACCATAACCCTAGCCGTCCCTGCCTTCGCGAATCCGTTTTGGACCGAGATCAAAACTCTCTCCAAACGCTCAATCCTAAACTCCCGCCGACAACCGGAGCTATTCGGAATACGATTCGCCTCCGTCATCGTCACCGGATTCATCCTAGCCACCGTTTTCTGGCGATTAGACAATTCCCCCAAAGGAGTCCAAGAGCGGCTAGGTTTCTTCGCATTCGCAATGTCCACAATGTTCTACACTTGCGCCGAAGCTCTCCCCATCTTCCTCCAGGAGCGTTACATCTTCATGAGAGAAACTGCTTACAACGCTTACCGGAGATCCTCCTACGTTATCTCTCACGCCATCGTCTCCTTCCCTTCGCTCATCTTCCTTTCTGTTGCTTTCGCAGCGACGACGTTTTGGGCTGTTGGGCTCGAAGGAGGCCCAATGGGCTTTCTATTCTATTGCCTAATCATCTTAGCCTCTTTCTGGTCCGGAAGCTCTTTCGTGACTTTCATATCCGGCGTCGTTCCACACGTGATGTTGGGTTACACGATTGTTGTGGCCATTTTAGCTTACTTCTTGCTTTTCAGTGGCTTCTTCATCAACAGAGATAGAATCCCTCAGTACTGGATCTGGTTTCATTACCTTTCCCTGGTTAAGTATCCGTACGAAGCGGTTCTTCAGAACGAGTTCTCGGATCCTATGGAGTGTTTTGTGAGAGGCGTTCAGATTTTCGATAACACGCCTTTGGGAGAGTTGACGTATGGGATGAAACTGAGGCTTTTAGATTCTGTGAGTCGATCGATTGGGATGAAGATAACGAGCTCTACGTGTCTTACGACGGGTGCTGATATCCTGAAGCAGCAAGGAGTGACGGAGCTTAGCAAATGGAATTGCTTGCTTGTTACGGTAGGTTTTGGATTCTTTTTTAGGGCTTTGTTTTACTTGTGTTTGTTGCTTGGGAGCAAGAACAAGAGGAGGTAAAAATGTAAACGGCTGAGGATGGCTAAACCAAAAACATATATTTTGTTTTGTTTTTTTATTTATTTTTGTTTCAATACTGTAATTCGTTGATAGATCGTGTCTTTCAATTGTATTCTTTCTTAACATGTTATTACTTTTGCTATATCATAATAAATATCATTGTTTAGGATTTTTAATTACAGAAAATCACCTATGAATTGCTATATATGTCAAAGAGACGCATTGAGATTATTGTGGAAGCTGATGATTTTTTTTTTTTGTTGTTGGATAAACGACAATTAAGCTGATGATGTTGAGAGCCTATACTATATCTCCAAAAGTTTATACTCAAAATCCGAACAAAACAAGGCCAGAATCTATGAAACCTGTATGTTACTCAATGGAAAACCAAACCAAGTGTTGAGTTTTTGATTTTCTAAAGCTGATTGATGATGTATGAAGATTTTATACAGAAGTTTTGCTATTGATAAAGAGTGCATTGACTTCTTAATTACCCTGGTTAGAACGGATTGCTGGAGCCAAGATAAGTAACACCCTTTGGATTACCCTGGTTAGAACGGATTGCTGGAGCCAAGATAAGTAACACCCTTTGGATTACCCTGGTTAGAACGGATTGCTGGAGCCAAGATAAGTAACACCCTTTGGATTGGGAAATCTTATCCACCTATGGCTGGTCGGTGATCTCTTGAATAAGATGCAAGTTATTTCTATAGGATGATTGGTTGTTTTGGGCAGCCGCCGAAGAATCATTCTTTAAGCTTAAGTCTGGCTGGCAGTTGGAAATGCTAACACACCATTCTTTCACAAATCTGTTAAGGCAAACATATCCTGGAATTCCATCACATTTCTAACAGATGATGCAGGGGCAAGAATATCTGATCCAACTCAGATCAAATCTATGGTGGAAGAGTTTTACAAGGACCTGTTGGGAATTAGTAATGAGGCGGTTACTCCCCTCTCAGTAAATCAGATTAGAGAGGCACATTCGTTCCGATGCAGCGTTGACCTGGCTTCTAAGTTGGGTTCTATCCCATCATATTCTGATATCAAGGAAGCAGTGTTCTCTCTTTCTTGCAGCAAGGCCCCATGCCCAGATGGATTCACTATTGAATTCTTCATTTCATCATGGGATTTAGTGGGAAAGGACCTTATTGATGCCATGAAACACTTTTTCTTGTCATCCACGATGCCTAGACAAGTGAACGCTACAACTTTATCTCTCATTCCAAAGGTCTCAGGTGCACATAGACTCTCTCAATTCAGGCCCATATCGTGCTGCAACACTGTTTACAAGGTCATATCTCGCATCTTGGGGTCTAGGTTGAAGCTTATTTTGGAGAAAGCAGTGCAAGGAAATAAAGCCGGATTTGTCAAAGGTCGTCTCTTATGTGAAAACATCCTCTTGGCCTCATAACTTGTATCCGATTTTCACAAGCCATGGTTAACAACGAGAGGTTGCTTACAAATCGATTTAACCAAAGCTTATGATAATCTCGATTGGAGATTTATCATAAATATCCTAAGAGCTTTCCAGCTCCCGCCGGCATTCATTCTATGGATTCGAGAATGTATATCAACAGTTTCCTACTCTATTGCTCTCAACGGTGAGCTTGTTGGGTTCTTTCCCGGTAAGAAAGGTGTAAGACAAGGTGATCATATCTCTTCATCTCTGTTTGTTCTCGCAATGGATATCTTGTCTAAAAATCTTGATAATGCTGTGAGACATAACCTTTCCCAACCGCATCCTCTTTGTTCCCTTCCCTTGATCACCCACTTGAGCGGACGACGTTCTCATTTTCTTCGACGGATCAGGATCCTCTCTTGAGGCTATTTTAGAAATGTTGAGAAGATTTTATGTTGTTTCAGGTCTGAACCTTAATCTTCAAAAATCTTCGCTTTTTCTGGATGGTAACAACCACTTGCAGTGCCGGTTTTTGGCTGCGAGATTTGGATTAGTACATGGCGTGCTGCCTGTACGATATCTAGAGTTGCCTCTCCTTCCTCACAAGTTGAGACCTCGGGATTTTCAGCCTCTTCTCGACAGAGTTGCTAAGCGTATGTCAACCTGGACCATCATGCCTTTATCCTTTGCCGGTAGATTGCAACTACTTCAATCTGTCATCTACGACATCATCAACTTTTGGGCTTCATCTTTTTCTCTACCAAAAAGCTGTCTGGCAGCTTTGGAATCAATGTGTAGCGCCTTTTTGTGGACAAGAGCACCAAACTCTTCTCGAGGAGCCAAAGTTTCTTGGGAATCAGTATGTACGCCTAAGGAGGAAAGAGGCTTTGGGCTTAGAAGACTGGTCCCTTGGAACAAAGTTTTTGGACTTAAGCTCATTTGACTGCTATTCACAAAGGCAGGATCTCTATGGGTTTCTTGGGTAAAAACAAATATGATTCGTGGAAAACTGTTTTGGGATCCTCAATTATCAAATGATGAAAGCTGGATCTGGAAACGGTTTCTCAAGCTTCGCAGTTTGGCCCGACCTTTCTTAATTTCTCAACGTGGTTATGGTTCTTATTCTTTGTTTTGGCAGGATAACTGGACCAACCTTGTGCCTCTTATCGATCTAACAGGAGCAAATGGTCTGAGGGTAACTGGCATTAGACGTTTGGCTACAGTCTCACAAGCTGTATCAAATAGCTGTTGGAAGTTTCCTAGAGGAAGACACCCCATTATTGTTCTTCTAAGAGACTGCCTCCCTCATCACCCGCCTGACACTACATCAAATCAAGAGGATCTGTTCCTGTGGAGGACCTCTCCCTCATCCGTTCCAGGTCAGTTTTCTTCTTCTCTCACTTGGTAAAGCTTGCAATCTCATCTGCCTCGTGTTCCTTGGTTCAAATCTGTTTGGTTCCCCCAAAGAATCCCCAAAAATGCCTTCATTTTGTGGATAGTGATTAGAGACATGCTACCAACTAGAGACATGCTTCTACGATGGGGATTAGATGTTCCTAGCCAATGTTTATTGTGTAATCAACATGCTGAAAACAGAAACCATCTGTTTTTTTACTGTTCCTTTAGTTCATGAGTATGGCTGGACTTCTTCGCTCATCCCTCTCTAAATCCTCCTTCATCTTTCGATGACATTATCACATGGGTGAGATCAGCTTCCTCTTCAAGAAAGCTCAACATCATCTGCAAATTGATCCTTCAAGCTGTCGTTTATGCATTATGGAGAGAAAGAAATCTCAGATTACATCAAGGTATCTCAACTCCATCATCGGTGATAATCAAGCAAACTTGACAAATCATTAGATTCAAGCTTGCAACTATAGATTGTGCAATTGACTATACTGTATCAAATACGACAAACGACGACCGACGGAGCTCCTACCTTATGACTTGGTTCGAGTTTGTCCAATTCTCCAACTCTACTCCGATTACAGGTTTGTAACGTTTCAATCACTTCTGGAACTATCCTACTTTCATGTAATCTACTGCTTAATTATCTGTTTATGCCATATCAAATGTAACTTCAATATCCCAGGAAAATGGAAAATATGAAATGGAAAATAGTTTAAAAGAAAAAAAAAAAAAGGTTGTTTCTATAGTCCATTTTTGAGTATTCATGTTTTAACCTTGTTATCAAACGTTTAAATTTATTGATCTTAGAACCTAGCAACATAGCTAACTCATGAAATTTCTCACACTAGAGGCAAGTAATTCTCAAAAGGCATTCACTTGAATTGTAAAAAAATGTAGGAACAAATCTTAAATATATATATGCTATTTTGAAGATTATGAACAAGAAGCTAATTCAACTACGGCGTTCACAATGTGTCTAAGCTTGAGAGCCAGCCTGATAAGATGCCTTTCTTTCCTTCATCATCTTTTGCACCGGTTTTATTGTTCCTTTCCCTTCTTTACCAAACCTACAAATTATTATCCTAACAATTAAATTGGGGTGTCCAATCCGGTTAATCGACCTGAACCGAACCGATACTGTACTAAATTGTAGATCAGAAAATAAAACGCAACCGGACTGTGTCTGTAAACGCAACCGCTCTGGCTGCAGAACTCGAGGAAATTAATACGAGTGGTGGTTGCTCACGCGCCAGTCAATAGCACAAAAACGACGACGAAATGAGCTGTTAGGCCGGAGATGCTATTGTGCATTCCGACGGTGAAGCTGTTTAGGTTTCAGCAACGGCTCACTTTTCGCTCTTTAGCAAAGCGTTTTATCTTCAACGGACAATCACCTACAGAGCCCCAAGCTCAGGTTCTTTGTTTTCTTGTTGGCAATTTTTTTTGGAGAATTAAGACTTCCGACAAGAATTTCTTTTTCTAGTCGAGTTTGTATTGGTAAATGTAGAACTAAAAATTTCCTGCAATTGAGACCAAAGATGAAGCCTTTATGTTCTCTTTGCTTCTTCTTTCAACCGAAAACTCAAGTGTTGAGTTCTTGACTTTTATAAGCTGATTGATGTATGAATGCTATTCATAATCTCTTTTTTGGCTCTCTCTCAAAAGATTTTTTTTACCATTTTATCCATATTGTATTTAGGCCTCTTTGGATAAGGAGTGCATTGACTTCTTACCCTGGTTAGAACAAATTGCTGGAGCCAAGATAACTAACACCCTTTCGATCGGGAAATCAGTCTATGGCAGGTTGGTGATGTTTTGAATAAGATGCAAGTGTTTCATTTTTGAGTAGTCATGTTTAGACCCATTTGTTCTGTTCCATATATCTTTCACTCTTCTTGATTTGCCAGCGACTCTTGAACATTTGAGAAAGTTTGAATCATGCCATTTTGTCTCGTTGAGTCTTCTGATTATTTGGTATTCCATCCATTTGCGGGTAGTTTGCTTGTATATGGTCTGCAGCATTTTGTTGCTGAAACTTTGTCGATTTCATTTGCTACCAGAGGCTGTCTCTTGGTGTGATGTTTTTTCGATATCAATGTGTCTTCTTTATAATGCCAAATACACTAACCAATTTATCATATCGACTTCTGAGCAGGGCGTTGTTTGCCTCAAAAGTAATACATGCTGGTGACTGCATGCTGAAAGTCCCTTTCAATGCGGTATATTATTAAAATGAGCTTTTTCTTTGTCGCGTGGTCTAAAACGAATTGAAGATCGATACATGTCATATACTGTCTGTTGTTCTAACTGAATTTTCAGCAAATAACTCCGGATGAGCTGCCCCCAGATATTAGAGTTTCATTGACCAATGAGGTTGGAAACATTGGAAAGCTTGCTGCTCTTCTTATGATTCAGAAGAAAACGGGTCAAGTAAGCTGACATCAACATTTTGGGTTAATGTATCTTAATATAAGTCTCCCTTGTATGTGAGTGTTTTGGTTTCGACTTGAGTCTATGATTGTTTCTGAATCAGAACTCTCGATGGGTCCCTTATATCAGCCGACTTCCTCAGCCTGCAGAGATGCACAGCACGGTGAGATTTCACCCCTTATAGCGGACAAAATTCGAGTCTTGATTTGTTAATCTTGGTCACGTCTTGAATGTCAAATGTGCATTTCATCCAAAGCAATATAATAAAGCACAGCACGGTGTGATTTCACTCTAGTCCTTATAGTGGTCCAGAGTACTCTTGATTTTTTGTTTTGAATGTAAAACGTGTTTTTTTTCTCCTAAGCAGATATAAAAATGTTCAAATAATTATAGTTTATGATACAATCTAAGTAACCTGGACTGCAAAAGCTTCTTATTTTCCACCTACTCCTCCCCTTTTCTACCTTTTCCAATTTAAGTCTCACTGTCCATTTCGTTGTCCATGCTATTTTTTTGTACAATGTAGTATATTTACAATAATGGTATCTTTATTCTCTCTAGATATTGTGGGATGAAGATGAGTTCAACATGATTCGTTGTAGCGCAGTTCACAAGGAAACTGTAAAACAAAAAGCTCGGATAGAAAAGGAATTCTCACTTGTAGCACAAGTAAGTATGTTTCCTTTAGTGATCCTGATAAGTGTTGGTTTCTGGTGGCAAATTCGATTTTCCCTGCATTTTTCGGTCTTTCGAACTTTTTCTTATGCTTCTATATAGAGAGAGAGGGTCTGCTTTTGTACACCTCTATTTATATAACACTGTGGCTACTTTATTTTTTTCCCTGGATTAGTCAATTATCTTCCTTTTGGTAATGAAAATATTGTTTTGTTGGGGTTCCTCTTAAAAGGCTTAGAAGCGATTGTTCATGTACCATTCAGAACAATGTATGAAACCATGAGAAAGGGAAGGCACACCCCTATAGACCATATAGTGGTGAAACTTTTTTGTTTTCTGTGTTTGGCCTCATAGTGGTATATCAGACCATTAGATTTAGGAACCAAGTTCGGGTTTATCAAGGTGCTGTATTGCCTGAGTATATATATTGCTGAGAAATAGCAAATATTAGACTCACTTGTATCGATTTTGAACTAATTTCTGCAAGTTTAAACTCCAATTCATCACGTGTCTTAGCAATGCATCAACCGAGTACAATATACATATGTATATACTCCATCCGTTTCACAAAGAGTGTCATTTTAAGGTTTTATTTTTGTTTCATAAAGAGTGTCACTTTATTTTTTTCAATGCGTAATTTGGATTAAAAATCCAGTTTTAACCTCATTGTTTTAGTGTATTAATTAGAGAGAGAAAATTTGTTTAGTGTATTAATAAAGGGTAATATGAAACTTTTAATAGTTTTCTTAATATGTGTGAAATATGTCAAAATGACACTTTTTGTGAAACAGATGGAGTATTTGATAGTGAATAAAAGATGTATTTGCATGTGTAGATTTGTTTTTCTCATCCTAGTGAATAAGAGTTCTAACATTATTTTTGGTGATTCTTAGGTATTTAAGCAACACCTTCCCAATGTGATTGAACGCCCAGCTCTGGAAAATTTCATGTATGCCTACGCTTTAGGTGAGAAAGTTACTCTACAAATTATATCTGTTTCTGGTTTTACTCACAAGGAAGGTTCTAATTACGTGTTACTACTCACATTCTTTAGTTGTTCAGACTAATCTGGATCTTTTTGGTTTTTACTTAATCTGGATAACTTGTTGCTGGACAGTGGGATCTCGTGCGTGGGAAACCTCAAAAGGCATATCTCTGGTATTGCCTTCAGTATAGTTTTGCGTTTTTCCTCTGTTTACTTATGTTGATTTCTGGTATACATAGATGTTCTGACCGTCTTAACAGATTCCGTTTGCAGACTTCATGAACCATGATGGGCTTTCTGCATCAATCGTTTTGAGCGATGAAGACAAGCAACTATCAGAGGTTTACTTCCATTCCTGTTAGTTTAATGTTCTGAGTTCTCTTCGTCTTGTGTTTGCGCACATCTACTTGCTATTCTCTGTCACCTCCATATATCATTTCATAAGCTAGAGTGAATCAACATTAGCAGAATCTTAAGTTAAAATATATTGTATATCGATCTAGTAAGATGCATGGTTCTTGATTCCCTGTTACTTTCTCTTGACTCTAAAGGCTTGCAACACTGACTGAAACAAACCAGTACATTGATTTTAAGTTTTCAACTTTGCAGGTAACTGCAGATCGTAACTACAGTCTTGGTGATGAGGTAGGATTGTAACACAATGAAACTCGCTTCTCATGGGATGCATTACTCTTTCGTTTTATTTCTTTTAATAGCCACTAGTGACTCGAAAAATGTTATTTTGGTCGAGGTCGCAGCCATCGACTGGTTAAACTAATGGGCTTTGAAGCTTACCAAACATCTCTTTTGTAGGTTCTCATTAGGTATGGAGAATTCTCAAATGCTACACTCATGTTGGATTTTGGATTTACGCTTCCTTACAACATTCATGACGAGGTTTGTTTTCTCTATCATGACCGTAGCCGTAACAACATTGATCTATAGATGTTGAGTTGAAGATGGCCACTCACCAACCTTACCTTGATGGTCATTTGATTGACTAGGTTCAAATCCAAATGGATGTACCTAATGATGACCCTCTCCGCAACATGAAGCTGGGACTTCTCCAGTCCCATTACACACGAAGTGTCAAAGATATCAGTATCTTTCACTCTTCTTGTGATACTTTCAAAATCAAGTAGGTGTTAGTGTTTAGTTTTAGAATGTCACTAAGCCATTACAATTTTTCTAACTGTTTTACTCACTCTTAATACCCGTACACAAAGAATGGAAACATCGGACAAAGGTGTACTAAGAAAGTAGTTAAGAGTGATGTGAACTCTGAACAGAGGATAGGAAAATACCAAGAAACATCCCCTTCTTTACTATTGGTTTTAGTAACAGATTTTTTGCAGACGTGTATCTAAGTCTAGTTTTGGTTCTCTCAGGGAAGTGAAATCTGCTAAAGGGAAAGGGAAAGGAATTCCGCAGTCTCTCCGAGCATTTGCACGTCTTCTTTGCTGTACCTCTCCTCAAGGTGCTCAAATCAAACTAGTTACTCTCATTCATCATCTTTCGAGGCTGATCCCAAAAGTATTAATAGTATAATGATTCCCAGAGCTGAATGATTTGTCAAAAGAAGCTGAACAAAATGATGGCCGACTAGCTCGGCTCCCCTTTAAAGATGGGAGGAGAGAGTTGGAGGCACATCAGGTCATCTTGTCTCATATCAACAGATTAATTGAGGATCATTGTGCTTGCATCAAGGTACCATAGAAGGCTTGGCTCAGCTAATTGCCACATACTGACTGTTAATGTAGGTTTATTGGGTGCCTTTCCAGGAATTGGAAGAATCTAAATGCTATTTTGTATCACAAAGATTCGCTGTTCGAAGGCAGATGGCAAGAGATCTCCTCTTCGGTGAGCTTCGTGTTCTAAAATCTGCAGCTGATTGGCTCAGTCACTATTGCACAACCTTGTATTCAGCACCTTAGATGAGCCGTAAGTGCCTAAGGAGCCGATTTTATAATCTCTACAATAGCAATCATACCAAGGAATTGAGATACTGGTGTGAATAAGTACTCGAGTTTTAGTCTCCTCCTCAGTCCGGATGTGACACACATGACCAAAGCCAGCAAACAATAGGAAAAACAGAGAAATGATGAACATGTATCAGAATGGTAGCTTACTGAAACCGAACAGAGAACCTGAATAGTCACCTCAAGTGCGGATAATGATTTAGTTAACTTAAATTTGTGAAATGGTGGGTGACAATAAAATTTTACTTTTAACTCATAGATTCCACTCTACTTTGTTTCTTTTTTCTTGTCGATTTAGTTGGTTAATTATGCTCATGCTCGGTACCAATTAAATCGGTTGATTCATACAGAATCGACTACTGGATAATAAGATGAGAGTATAATAGCAGAAAAAAAAAACATGGATAACCATCAGAACAAAGCAGCCATATATGCTTCCACTAAATCCATGCTGACTAGAAAATTGTTGTGAGGAAATAGGTTGATATACAAAGGAAAGAACTGTTTCTACAAAAGTGATGCAAAGTTTATCTGTAAGTGCATATTCACAGAGACTAGCAATGGAGAAAGTTGGAAATTTCAGTTCCTTTGGTCTGAATACTGACCTAACCTTGGTTGTCATCAGTTGATAATGCCACCAAAGTGAGGATTATGAGCATCTGGGTTCATGATATATATGCCTTAACTAAGTCTGTGTAGTTGCAGACAAACCCTGTCCTTGGACATGTTATGTTCCCTCCGTTCTTTTCTGCCATTTCCTTGAGGGCCTGCAAATACATTACCCATCAATGCAAAGAAAAAGTAAGGAAACCCAACTATTAAATTTTTTGAAATGTTATGATAGACTAATGTCACTGATCTAGCCTCAAAACAAAAGATTCCAAAAAGAGAGAAAGAACAGAATCAACAGAAAAGTAGAAGTTGTACAAGAACAGAATCAAACCTTGGTGCTGTAGACGTAGCCATTGGGCAACACCTGTGGTGGGTTCTCTGTGTCCATTAGCTCCTTAGAAATATAGCAAACAAGCTTTGAATGGTCCTGCTTGGAGTACGGTAAAGGCAAAGCTAGCTTCCGGAAGCTCTCTTGTGAGAGCGGGTCCTCCTTGGTACAACCTTCTTCAAAACCATATCTGGGTCATCCGGTCATGTCAAGGTACAAAACTAAAACCACAATAAGAATCACATTATGGTGTCATTTTGAAATTTTACTTTCTTCCCATTTTATTTCAGATGCAGAAAATGGACAATTAAAAACATCAAATTTGATAGAGTTTGATGGATACGGAGTTTTCAGTGCAGACAAGCCTGCTTGTAAGTAGATGTTCAATAACGGCTCCATTGTCATGCCATATAACTTGCAAAATTCTTGTTTAAACTGATGAACTAGAACATCCCACTGCCGTAGTTCAAACAAAATCTGAAAAAGAAAAACAAAAACAAAAACAAATCTATTTGTTGATTAGCCAAAGCAATGCATTCAACAATCAATTCAGATTCAACATGAGTTAGACGTAACACAATATAAAAAAAAATATTGAAGGATTACTGAAGTAACATGGTGTAAAAAGAGTCACTGAAATCTCTAGTCAGGCTTTTGGTCCATTTTAAACAAAATCAATATTTCAGTAATTCCATACAGAAAAGATACTAGTAGTTGAAGCACAAATTCATCATTGAAGAGCCAAAGATTGGCTTTTGAGAGACGGGGTTGCAGTTATATAATCAAAAGAAGGAAAATTTTACCTTATATTTGGTGCATTCCGTAGTACTTTTAAAAGCCAAAGTGGCCACAACAATCTGCAACTCGTTCATATGGGTTGCTCCCCATGGTGCCAGATGCTTTCGAGCATAAAGGATTGCTTGTTTGTAGCTGTCAGCTGTGTCAGCTCGTACCAACTCGATGAATTCTTGCAGCCTTAGTTGGAACTCAAATTTGCTCTGTCATGAAAAGAACACAATATAATTAGCAGTGACAACACCTTCTCTTTTCTTCATGATACGAAGAGAAGAGTAGAAAGCAATCTTCTGAAAAAATTCACTAAGCGACCCATGAGATGCAGACATGTGTCCTTATAACCAGAAGGTGAACTGCCTCTAGCAATCGTGTGGCTTTGGTAATTAGCTAGTATTTCTTGTGATGAGGATTTCATTCTAGTGGAAATTGGATGAACTTTAGACAAACACAAGAAATGGCGTGGAGTTCACAAAAATGAAAGTAAATCTTAACCATGAAAGTACACAGAGAATGAGCACCACATACCTTCGACTTTCTCAACCGTGTTCTATTATCAGCACACCATGCCAGTGCAGAAGCTACCTCCCTATTTTTAAGGGCGTCAATCACCTTCTTAGCATCTTGAAATATGTCAATGTCGACAAGGTCCTGAATAGATGAGTTGTTTATTATTGGCATGTCATAGAGATGAAGTACAAACCGAGAAATCATTTTCACTGCTGGTAAAAAAGGAACAGACAGATATATAGAATGATCATGCTGCAAGGAATGACAAGTGGTTAGAAGTCTCCAAATTATTGGCATTTCATAGAGATGCAGTTCAAACGGACAAACCATTTTCACTACTTTATTAACTGCAGTCAAAGAAACATAGCTCCAGTGGTTAAAAATCTCCAAATAATAATATAATCAGTGTCAAGAGGGAGAGAGAGAGAGAGACCAAAATATTGCTGCTTTCTGAAAGCTTTGAAGCAGTCTCGAAATATGACATCCGCAGCATGTAGTCCACAAGAATCCGTTTCAATTTTGTATTGTTCCATTCAGTAATATTTTTCACATCTGCTGAATCCAAATGATCGATGCGAGCACGACATCTCTGGGCCTGCAAATTCTCCACATTGCTCCCTTCTTCCAACTGAATGACAAGAAGTATGCTAGCTATGTCATAACCCCGTTTTTTTGCAGAGAACAGAAACGAAAATTTGGAAGAAGATGCAAATTCTCTGAGTTTCTAAACCCATCGTTAAAATTTCTCTCTTTTGAGTCCTTGAATCCAAGAAATAACAATCTAATTAGCTCGGCGACTTAAGTACATGAGGTTTCATCAGATGGGAAGTTCACATTTAGGGATCAATTTCAGTACATTGCATGCCCTCGATCTGAAATATATCCAATCGAATTCAACAATCATCAAGATCATAATAGCCAAAGACAATGTTATCTTCTTGGTATATCAAACTCGACAAGAGAAATATACAAGATCAAACGAGATCCAAGGTTAAGAGGTAATCGTTCAATTAGGCATTAACTACCAAACCAAACAGATGCAGTTTCGTCTATGTAATTTACAACACCGATCAAAGAGAGGAAAAGAAATCAAACCTTTCTTTTGAGGCCTTGCAATCGAGATACAAGGCTAGTAAGACGCGAAACGGTGACGTCTTTGGACCAATCGTTATCAGCCAAATCTCCGACGCTGGACACAACGGAGGAGACCTCCTTCTCGAAACAGCGGTGATTGGCACGGATCGTCTTCTTGTAATGCTCGAATGGTACACGGAGGAGCTGATGCTCAAGCTTGAGCGATTCCGTCAATTGGCTCAACCTCGACGACGGGACGGGCGGTGACGGAGTGATCGTAGGAGCGGATTCCGTCATCACGGCGTCAGCGTTTCCGTTGGTTACGGGATCGATTTCCATGGCGAGGAAATGGGTAAAGGAAGTTGCAGAAACTACGCAAAAGATTTTGCCTTTGTGGGTAATCCTCTAATGATATGTGAGAAAATCAGAGAAGAAATACTACTCGGTGAAATTGAAAACGGCGTCGTTGCTTTGTGGCACACTAGTTAAAACGACACACCGTTCGGAATATGAACCAGGGACATCAAACCGTCCGGTCTGATCTAGCCCGAACCGAGAATGTTGGTTTTTTGCGAGTGGATCCGATACGGAATAAGGTAGGGCTGGACATATTTTCCGAATCGAACCGAACCAAACCGAATCAAACCAACCGAATGACATTATTTGGTTCGGTTTCGGATAACCCGAATAACCCAAATGGACACATTATTAAATTTATTCAGTTTTCGATTCGGTTTATTAATCGAATATCAAATTAACCGATTGGATAACCGAATTAAAACTCAACTCATATAAGATATGTCTACATACCGTATAGTTTGCAAATCATACGGGTTTATTGTTATCATTAATATAAATATTATGGATTTTTATACATTTAGTTAGATATACGTTTTGAAAGATTTTGTAGGATTTGATCCGTGCATTTGATGGCATTATAATTAATTTTTAATGTTGCATATGTTTTTGTTTGTGATATGTGATGTATAAATATATATATCAATGCATTTTTATAATTCTTAAACTTCTACTATAGTTTCATACAGTCTATTTCGCATTTTTGTTCATGCGGTGGTTTATTTTTAAAAAAACCAACAAAAGAAGACATTTAAAAAAAAATCCGCTACCCATTTTTGTAAAGTAAAAATTTCTACAACATTTTTTGAAGTACATTAAGAATCTAAAGTTAAAGTCCCTACCAATCACATCTCTATCAGATCCAAGAACTTTCCGCTTAGAGTAATTGTAGGAGTGACACATCAGCAAAAGTTTTCAAATCAAGCCAAAACTAATTGCTTAAACTTTCATGCGTATGGTGATTATACATTTGAACCGTTCAAAATCTCAACTCAATTATTGTCATCCATCTCTTGCTTATACTCGAATTTATACTCAAACCTCATTGTATTGGTTTATCATTTGTAATTTTATATTTAAATTGTTCATTTCTAGCTATCGTAACAGTTTTTCTATGTGAGACTTTGAAGATTTTTCTTTTATTTTAACTTAGAGACTTTGAAGACTTACTTTATTTTGAAATTATTAAAATTGTACTTTATCCTATCAACGTTTAACACCTTTAAAACCCTTATAAATTCTACAAAAAGATTATATAGTCTAACGTCGTCTTTTTGTTCATTCGAATGGTTTATTTTTTAATAGGCAACGACAGTGATCTTAATTTTTTTTATAGAAAAATAGCTACTCATTATGTTAAAGTCAAACTCTCTACAACATTTTTGTTAAGTATCGTAACAACATAAAGTTAAAGTTCGTACTAATCACTTCTCTATCAGATTTATGAACTTCCAGCTGAAAATAATTGTAGGAGTGACACATCTACAAAAGTTTATAAATCAAGCTCTAACTAATCGTTTAGAGTTTTACCCAATATGGTGAATATACATTAGAAACGTTCAAAATCTGAACTCAACTATGGTCATATGTCTCTTGCTTATACTCGGTTTTCTACTTAAACTTCATCTTATCGATATTTTATTTGTAATCTCATATCTAAATCGTTCCTTTCTAGTTATCTTTACGGTTTTTCTATACGACATTTTGAAAACTTTTATTTTACTTAAATTTTTTTATAAGTTCTAATGTATCCAATCAAAATTTAACACTTTTAAACTCTTAGAATTCTACTAAAAGTCACTTAGTTTAACTTCGTTTTTGATGTTCGTGCATTGGTTATTTTTTCAAAAACCAACAAAATAAGCTTTTACTCTTTTTTAGATCAGTACTCATTATTTTAAAGTTAAATTCTCAACAATATATATATATTTTTTTAAATATTTGAAGAACATAAAGTTAAAATCCCTACTAATCACCTCTCTATCAGACTGAGGAACTTCCAACTGGAAATAATTGTAGGTGTGATACATCAAAAAAAAAAAAAAATCAAGCTCAAACCAATCGTTCAGACATTTACCCGTGAATATATATTAGAACCGTTCAAAATATCAACTTAACTATCGTCATCTGTCTCTTGCTTATACTTAAACTCCATCTTATCGGTTTTTCATTTGTAATCTCATATCTAAATCGATCCTTTATAGCAATATTTACTGTATTTTTGTACGGCACTTTGACAACTTTTACTCTATTTAATTTTTTTTTAAATTCTAATTTATCCAATCAAAGTTTAACATTCTTAAAACTTTTAAAATTCTACTAAAAAATCACACAGTCTAACTTTGTCTTTATGTTCATGTGATGATTTATTCTTTAAAAGTCAACAAAATAAAACCTTATATATTTTTTCTATCCATTGTAATTAACCAAATATTCCCTATATAATCAACAATACTCTCTCTCTCTCTCATATTTAAATTGTTCATTTCTGGCTATCGTTACAAGTTTTTCTATGTGAGACTTTGAAGACTTTTCTTTTATTTTCACTTTGAGACTTTGAAGACTTAATTTTGAAATTATTAAAATTATACTTTATCCTATCAACGTTTAACACTTTTAAAACCCTTATAAATTCTACAAAAATTTTATATAGTCTAACGTCGTCTTTTTGTTCATGCGAATGGTTTATTTTTTAATAGGCAACGACAGTGATCTTAATTTTTTTTTATAGAAAAATAGTTACCCATTATGTTAGAGTCAAACTCTCTACAACATTTTTGTTAAGTATCTTAACAACCTAAAGTTAAAGTTCGTACTAATCACTTCTCTATCAGATTTAGGAACTTCCAGCTGAAAATAATTGTAGGAGTGACACATCTGCAAAAGTTTATAAATCAAGTTCTAACTAATCGTTTAGAGTTTTACCCATATGGTGAATATACATTAGAAGCGTTCAAAATCTGAACTCAACTATCGTCATATGTCTCTTGCTTATACTCGGTTTTCTACTTAAACTCCATCGATTTATTGATTTTTTATTTGTAATCTCATATCCAAATCGTTCATTTCTAGCTATCTTTACAGTTTTTCTGTACGACATTTTGAAAACTTTTATTTTATTTAAATTATTTAAAAGTTCTAATGTATCCAATCAAAATTTAATACTTTTAAAACTCTTAGGATTCTACTAAAAATTCACATAGTCTAACTTCGTTTTTGATGTTCATGCATTGGTTATTTTTTTAAAAACCTACAAAATTAGCTTTTACTCTTTTTTAGATCACTACTCATTTTCACTTATTTAAAAGTCAAATTCTCAACAATATATGTTTTTTTAAAAATACTTGAAGAACCTAAAGTTAAAATCCCTACTAATCACCTCTCTATGAGACTGGGGAACTTTCAAATGAAAATAATTGTAGGTGTGATACATCAGTAAAAACAAAAAAAATCAAGCTCAAACCAATCGTTCGGACATTTACCTGTATGGTGAATATATATTAGAACCGTTCAAAATATCAACTTAACTATCGTCATCTATCTCTTTCTTATACTTAAAATCCATCTTATCGATTTTTCATTTGTAATCTCATATCTAAATCGATCCTTTCTAGCAATCTTTACTGTTTTTTTGTACGACACTTTGACAACTTTTATTCTATTTTTTTTTTAAAAGTTCTAATTTATCCAATCAAAGTTTAACATTTTTAAAACTTATAAAATTCTACTAAAAATTCACTGTCTAACTTTGTCTTTATGTTCATGCGATGGTTTATTTTTTAAAAGTCAATAAAATAAAACCTTATCTATTTTTCTATTTATTATAATTAACCAAATATTCCCTATATAATCAACAATACTCTCTCTCTCTCTCATGTCTACAACATTTTTTGAAATACATTAACAACCTAAAGTTAAAGTTTTTACCAATCACCTCTCTATAAAATTGAGGAACTTACAACTGAGATAATTGTGGGAGTGACACATCAAAAAAAATAAAAAACATAAATCAATTTTAAACTAATCGGTTAGACTTCTATCGTGATTATACATTAAAACTGTTCAAAATCTCAAATCAACTATCATCGTCCGTCTCATGCTTATACTCGGTTTATACTCAAACTCAATCTTATCAATTTTATATTTTAATCTAATATCTAAATCGTTCTTTATAGCTATCTTTACTGGTTTTTTGTGTAATAATTATTTTTTTGTAGTTTAATAATTTATTTTTTTAAATAAAAATATTAAATCAAAATGGTTTTTTCGTTATTAAAACGAAAAAATAGGTTTGTGTCTTTTATCAACTTTTGGAGGTTAGTTTAGTTTTAAAAAGTTGTGACAGAGTTATTCTAGTAAAACCACAACTTTTTTGAAGGTTATTCTTTCTTAAAAGAATACTAAATTTTGAAATTAAGAAAACAGAAACACTAATCTGAATTTCAACTACCTAGTCGCTCTTAAGACAGGTTTAGGTGTTAAGAGAAAATGTTTGGTAGACGTGTACTTAAAAAAAAATCAATCTCTGAAATATTAAATCTAATAAAATGTTTTAGTTAGAGAAATTACTCTAAAGAATCTTTTTAATGAAATTATTATTATTAAAAAATCTTCATTAAGTGGAAAAGACTTTGATTGGTTACAGATGAGTAGTAAACTAACAAAAGAGACAAATAAATTTCGGATTTTTTTTTTTTACAGATGAGTAGTAAACTAATATTATCCCATAATCAATTTCGATTAACTTAATTAATACGTTAAATTTTCTCGAAATTTTTAAGTAGTGTTCAATTATTTATTTTGTTGTGAACGATGACAATTACATGTATTTTTAATCTATAACAATTTGTTATAGATTATAAATATTTACTTAATACATATTTAAGTAGTGTTCAATTATTTATTTTGTTGTGAACGATGACAATTACATGTATTTTTAATGTGTACAAAATAAGTTCCGTAATATTTAATATATTGTAAACTTCAAGTAGTGTTTGGATATTGTGATAGTATGAGGAAATAATAAAATTAATTAAATCCGAATTAATTGATAAAACCATTTAAAAGAAGTAATTGTGTTTGGATGTAGAGATAGTAGGAGAACAAAAAAAGAATTATTTAAACAAAAAGTGCTGAGAAAATTTGTAGGAGTGTCATATCAGCAAAATGGCCTCCAAATGCTTTCTGTTTAATGTATAGAGGATTGGTTTTTTGTTTGGATTGAATATGTAAGTTGAAACTTTTAAACCATGATGTTTTTTTGGAAAATATGAAAAAGAATATTTTTGATCTTCCATTGTTAAGGAACGCATAATTAGCACTTGAAACTAAATTAATATAGAACTGAATTGTTTAGCCAAAGTAGAGTAGTTTATCGTGTGAATTTTATACTTGGGAAAAGTACCTTAGTGCCATGTGTCCATAGATTGTTCTCTCTTCGAACGTGAATTGAATCACTAAGCCATTAATTTTTTTTTTTCGAGTTGGAAGTGAAAGACAAAAGCAAAACTATGATTTTGGAGATGATTTTAACAACCATAATAATCTAGAAAATGTTACTTCTTCTTTCTTTGTTCATTTTTTTGGTTAAATATTTTTTCACAATCGTCAAAATTTTTATTCTTATTTAAAATTAACCGTATTATCCGAAATAATCGAAATTACACAAAAATGATTCTAATTCGGTTATTATTTATAAAACCCGAAAAAACTGAAAACCGAACCGAACCGAACCGAAATAAAATTTAATCCCGAATGGGACCTAATACTTTAAAACCAAAAACCCGAATCGTACCGAACCAATTAACCGAATGCCCACCCCTAGAATAAGGATTGAATAATTAGCCATTGACATATAAATCCAAGAAAATTTTGAAATTAATTTGGATGCTGCAAAAAAAGTTTTTTTTTTTTTTAACCTAGCTTTTAAATTGATTATTGAAAATATGAGTATATGTTCCCTCAAGTAAATTATTATTTATAGGGTATACCAAATGATACTATATCAAAATGAAAACCATAGGGTCTACCAAATGATACTATATCAAAATGAAAACCGCAAACTTTCCGGACAGATTCTGATAGTTATTTCATGGTTAATGCTAAGAAATCTGAACTATATGTGTTTATAGAGTTTTATTCAATATTGCTTGATTAGAATCACGCATGATTAACAGAAAATCAGCAATGCATTTCAACAACTGTGAAAAGTACAATGAGGTAACTCTCTTTCTTGATAAGATTTCATCGACTAACTTTTCAAAAAAATTAGGAACAAATAGGGGAATGTGACTCCCACTACACATACGAGAGAATCAAACTTGATATAAATCACCATGAAGATAAGTAGATGACTGATAAAAAAAGCCTTTTTATAGCTCAATTTTTTTATATATATAAAAATTAATGATAGTGGATATCTATTTTTCTACCATGATACCGATGGCCATAAAGTTGATAATTCCACAGGTAAAAAACTATATAGATATACATACTAGATAAGTACCCGCATATATACGGATTTATAATTTATTATTTTATAATCCGTTAAAAAAAAAACAAAAAATAGAAAACAAAATCAGATCACCCGTGAATATATATAATACATAAATTTAGAAACAAAGTTTACGATGAAATAAATATCTAACTTGAAAGAAAAATTTGGTGAAGAGACGCATTAAATAACTTTGGATACGATTATTGGACTTTTAATTTTTTGGTGTGTAATTGATATACTACCATATGTGGTTTATATAGAGGTGATAAAATATAATTATTTTCCTTTTATGATTAATTTCTTTAATGTAAATGGAAAAACTAAAGAATGTTTTTTTTATATATTAATTTTGTCTTTTAGGATAAATTTTATTTTTTTAGTAACTTTACCTTTTAAAATTATGAATCAGTTATTAAAATTTCAGAATTTTTAACTTTTTTTTATTGATCAATTTTAAAATTTATTATAAACATGAAAACTTTTTTTTTTCCTTTTCTTAAAAATTTTTAGTCTTTAAGATAAATTTCCTTAATTTAAAAGCAACTTTTATTTTCTTTTTATTTGCTAACTTTACTTTTAGAATTAAATCTAGAATATATTTTTTTCTTTTATTATTGTTAATATTATGTGTCAAAATTTAATTGGTTATTTTTTTACACATGTCAAATTCTGATGAATTAATTCGACACATATCGCGATCTGCCGAATTACTAACTTTGAAACATTCTGTTATATATATATAAATTATAATTATACAATATTTCAAGTCATATATTTATTTTGAAATAACACATGACCTCTTTTGAATGTCAATTCAATTGGTTTACGTCAAATACCTGTCAAACTAATTTACTGTATTGTTTAAATGTTTTCTACTACTGTCGAACCAAAAAAAAAGAAGATTTCTTTTAAGAAAAACAATGGGTACAAATGTTATCATTTTTGTCCTTTTTTTATTTCCTTATCAAATTATAGTTATTTAGTTAATTTTAAGTGTGGTTGGTAACTTTTACTATGTTTTGTTGTTTTAAAGATTATCAACCGCAAAAATGGTACAACTTATCTTATCGTTATTTTTTTATTTCAACATCTCTTCTCATATATATAACGTTTTATCATTACTCAAAGATTATCAATCGCAAAAACGATATAATATCTCTTATCGTTATCTTTTTATATCAGCATCTCTTATCATAATCTTTTGGCTTTATAAAACCATTTGTAGACTTATTATATATATCACCACTCAAACCTATATACCCTCTTTTTAAAGTGATAGCCCCGCTCCTCTCCAATGGGTTTATCCGCGCAAGGAAGTATTTCAAAACTTGCCAGAAATACCCTCCAATGATACTCTATTTTACATCTCACACCACCAAAATTAGGGAGCCGTTTTGTTGTTCTCTTCAGATTCTTCCTCGTCAACGGCACTCTCTCTCTCTCTCTCACTCCTTTGTTAACTACTAAAGAATCTCCGTTTAGATCAAATCGACGTTATCTAACGCTGTTAGTAAATCTGCGTTTTAGTTCCTTCTCCGTTCGAAATTTCGGATTATCCATTTTCCGATTCGGAAAATCGTTGTTTATAGTAAGTTCATAAATCCTGAAGATTTTCTCTTTTGAATTTTGAAAAACTTGACCGATTCTTTGCTTTTCTTTAATAAAGCAATTTGCATCCGCAAAAAAGTTGTCGCTCGTCAGTTTTTTTTTTTTGTCTTTTCAATTTTTCCGACTAGTAGTAGATAGTAGAGTTAGGTTTTCACTTGTTGAGGCGATTGTTTGGTTGGCGACAAAATCGACTTAGATCATTCAAGAGATAGCTTTTTAGAATTTTGTACTGTTCGAATCATCTCGCCGAACATTTCTTCATCAATTTCTGCGCAACTAGGATTCAAGGTTCGATTCATGCATTGATTTCTTTACAAATTCGATCCGTTTATTGGGTAACCCTCGATCAGTTCCTGTCTCTAGGGTTTCTGGCAGCTTTGAAGATGTTAAGGGTAGTTTGGTCTTTTAATTAGGGCTGACTCGATGTTTACTATGATCAAGTTTCTGAATCTTTGAGTAGTACAATATTAACTTGATCATCTATGCAAATTGCTTGTAAGATTCGTTTGGAACACTCTTTTTGGTGTTTCGCATCAAACTTTCTCCCCTGAAAGAAACACTTTGCTGCAAAATGTGATTTTTTCTTAGTCTAGTGGAGGGGATCAGTGTAGTTTATACCTTTCAATCTACTGATTTTCTTTTGTATGTTTTGATTCCAGCTGCAGTTGTGTTAGCATCTCCTTCTGACTGGAGAAACATCAATGAAGAAGCTCTTCTTTTTTAGATCTTCGTCTGGTAATGGAACTGATAAACAGGTTCACTGCGAAAAAGCAGCAGATAGTAAGATGAAAACTCAAGCTAGTAGTCGGATTGAACAAGAGTTTCATAGTCCCAAGTCACAGGGTGAAGTTTCTGGCGGTCCAGCTCTTAGACGAAGCCTTTCATTGTCCTCGGCAGGTTTCCTTTTTGATAAGTTTGGAGAAACTTCCACGAATGAGCTAACCACCGCTTCTAAAATCCAGGATAGGCAGCGGAATCATTCATCTCGGTATGCTTTTAATTTGGCCTTCCTATAAGATTGTTAATTAACAATTCTCATTGGTTTGGTGATGTTTGTAATATATATTTTTGCTTTCTTGGTTCGATATTTTGATTGAACCACTAACGAACAATTTAATGAAAACTATGTGCCAGATGCTTTACTCCAGAAAGACAAGTTAGAGAGAGACAGTTTGAAGCAGACAAGTTTCAACATGATTCATCTGGGAGTTCGTCAACTTGTTCTAGTAATGTCTCTAGTAAAGTTCTGGACCGTTATATTGATGGAGAAGAGCATTTAGAACAGTGCAAGCAAAAGAGTAGTTCTTCACACAGTGATGTTTCTGGCAGCATAAACCGAAGGAGGCTTCCACCCCGCGTCCAGTGGACAGTCCCTACATCACCATCAGACACTTTGAATGACAAACGAAAGTCCCACTCATTTAGAGAAGCTAAAGGAACCCGCTTTCGTTTCTCTTCTACTGATTGTGCGGAAAATGGATCGAGGCATGGATCGCCTCGTTCACTTGCAAGAAATGTCATTGAAAGACTCTCTCAGACTCATGGCAAGTCAAAGGGGTCAAATCATGAACCCATCACTATTCAAGATGTCTACGGTGGGTCCCTTGATAGAACTTTTGACTCAAGCTCAGATGTCGCAGCCAATGTTTCACTGGCTGAACAGTATGAACCTATGAACGAATATTATGCGCATGGCTATGGAAAGCACCATCAAAATCATTTACATGGTAAGAACATGTATAGGTGTATGGAAGAGGATATTGACTCAGAGCTGGAAATGAAAATTAAGGAAGCTGAGAAGAGAATGATATTGTTTTCTGAAGAATTGGAGCAGCAGAGGTGCCTTTCAGACTGTGACTTTGATGTTTCATCTTTGGTTGGGGCGATTAGAAAACTCGAAGATGAGAGGCTCAACTTGGCATCTGAGAATGTAAATCTTTTGCGCTCCCAATTGGTTGAGAGGGCTTCTGCCAGGGAAGAAATGAGACGGGTGAAGTCAGATTGGGACTTGCATATACAGAGGATAGAAAAGGAGAGGAGCGAGTTGCAGGCTGGATTGGAGAAAGAGCTTGATAGAAGGTCAGGTGAGTGGACTTCAAAGCTCGAAAAATTCCAGCTTGAAGAGAGGAAGCTGCGAGAGCGTGTCAGAGAGCTTGCTGAGCAAAATGTCTCACTCCAAAGAGAACTATCAGCTTTCCACGAAAATGAGACAGAGAACAAAGACATGATAACACATTTGGAGAGAAGAGCTGCAGAGCTGACCACGACAGCAGATGAATTGCATGAAGAGAACTCTTATCTTAAGCAAACTCTCTCCCAGTTACAAGAGAGTTACGCAGGTGCTACAGAAGATCTTGATTTTTTAAGAAGAAACTTCGAAGAGAAGGATCAAGAATGCAAGGAGTTGCACAAATCTGTTGCAAAGTTTCTGAGAACCTGCACAGAACAAGGGAAGACAATCGAGGGTCTTCGAGATGGGGTCTCCGAAGAGAGTAAAAAGCAACCGTCAGAGAAATTGGACCAGTTGGTCAAGAAATTGCAGGTGGAGCAAATAAGGTTGACAGGGATCGAGCTTTCACTTAGAAGGGAAATAGAATCAATGAAGCTCGAAACTGACTCTCTTCGCCATGAGAATGTCTGTCTGCTGAACCGATTGAAAGGAAATGGCGAAGAAATAGACATTACAACTCTTAAGCTAGAGAATGAGTTGAAGATGCGTATCTGCTACTTGCAAGACCAAGGACTGTCAATGTTAAATGAGAGCAACCAGCTTTGTTACAAGTTACTGAAGTTCATCAAAGGGAAATTAACTCAGTTTCCTGAAACCTGTCAGGACACGGATTCAATAAAGGACGGATTGAGTGAGCAGTTTATGATTGTATCTGAAATGAAAGTCCATGGAATAAGGCGTGGAACTGAAAACCTGAAGAGGAGTTTGCAAACGGTAACCAGTGTGGTGGCTTCAAATTCAGAATCATCTTGCTCAAGTACTGGTAGGCCAAAGGAGCAAAGAAACCAATCAGTTGAAGTGAGTTTTCAAATATATATTCAGTTCTTATTTTCTCTAATACACTTCTCATTTATGTCTTCCTTTGGTTTACAGTATATGTAGCTAACGTTTAGCCCAATCTCATGTAGGAAACCCTGCGAGCCGAACTGAGAGCTGAGACCCTAGTCACAAGTTTATTACGGGAGAAACTGTATTCCAAGGAACAAGAAATTGAACAGCTGCAAGCAGAAGTAGCAGCAGCAGTACGAGGCAATGAGATTCTGAAATGTGAGGTCCAAAGCACTTTAGACAACCTATCAGTGAAGACCCACGAATTAAAAGACCTTAAGCTCCAGGTATAATAATCCATCCCATGTCTGTTTTTTGTGGCTCCTGGAATATATATTTTTTTTGTAAAATATATAATTTTACTTTGATCGTTTTGACATCAGATGTTGAAGAAGGAAGAAAACATAAACCGGCTTGAAATAAATCTCCAGGAAGCGGCGAAAGACATAGGGAGCTTGAAAACAGTATTACCAAAAGTGTCTGATGAAAGAGACCAGATATGGAGAGAGTTAAGACAATGCTGTGAGAAAAACATGCTCTTGAACTCAGAGAACGAGTCGTTGAAAGGGATGATAGAGAAATTGGAGGAGAAGGTATTAGAGAAAGAAGGGGAGATCACAATACTACAAGACACAATCGGAAGCAAGCATCTCAACATCCTCGCAAGTCCTGATTTCCTGGTATAAGAGTCTCTTTTCTGTTCATACTTTTCAGAGCTCTCCAGAATTTGGTTTCTTTCATACCTTTATCATCGTTTTCGATGATGGGTCATTCTTTGGGGCTTATAGATTTGATTTTATCTTCTTTTTTCTTTCTTTCAATCTTTCTTTTGGATTTGCTTATCTCCCTCAAAGTTGGCTTCTCTAGTTTCTGATTTGTACTTAAAAAGGACTTATAAACTTAGGGTGAAGTTTATGAAAAGGAAATCTACCCAATAAATTCATGACAAGACATCTTTTTCGAAACAAGAGTGTTCCAATAATTTTAGTTAAAACCTATATGTTAATTTCTTATATATCTACTTGCTATTTACTTTTTCAGTAAATGAAAAAATTGGATATATTTTTGATGAAATGACCATTGTTAAATATTGTAAGGGATTCTTGGAGGGATTTAAACTGTTTAAATTCAAATTTTTAAGCAGGACTTGAGTATTTTGTAAAAATTTTCTTTCTTTTTCAACACATCAATATATCTTTTAAAAACTGAGCTTTGATTTAGGAATTTTTTTAATTTAAATATTCATTGTTTAATTAACATAGAAGATTCTTTGTAGGGGTGGAACTATTATCCGGTATCCGTTATCCGATTCGGTATCCGATCCGATCCGAAAATCCGGATATCCGAGGGGGTCGGATAAGGATCCGGATAGTTAAATTTTGAGGTCCGGATATCCGATCCGTATCTGAATCCGTTAAATATATTAAAATATATACTTTATTAATACTTTTTTAATATGATGAGATTTATATATATATAAATAAGTTTGAAAAACATTTATAATAACAGATTTTAATTTTTTTTTGACAAAATATTGTAAAAATTGTTTTTTAATTATTTTTTAAATAATTTTTATCATATTTTTATAATTTTTATCATTATTTTTAATTTTAAAATTTTAATTTTTTTTTTTTATTGATCCGGATATCCGGGAGGATATCCGAAGTCCGGATATCCGAGCGTCCCGGATCCGGATAAGGATATCGAAAAAACCCCGTTCCCAGGCCTAATTCTTTGTACTACTCTTGAGTCTTGAGCAACAAATTGGATAAGAGTAGTGGCCAAGTTCTAAAGAATATTTCAAAAGTAAGTAAAGAAGTGGTATTTAATTAATTATTAAATGTTAGGAAAAAAGCGGTACTGTTAGAAAAATAAAAGGTCAAACCGTTAAAAAGTCAAAAAGAAATGGCGAGACAGGTAGAAATATATTTTACAAAAAAAACATAAACACGACGGCCGCAACTATCGCTTCTTTCTCTCTCTCTAAAGACTAAAACCAAATCCAACGTCTCCGTGTCTTCTTCGAACGCGTCTTCTTCTCTATATTTAACCCTTTTCTCCTCTCTTGGCCTTTTTTTTTCGTATTACGAATCTTGCTATTCTTTGCCTCATTGATCTGAATCGAATGATGGATTATTATTCTACGCCAAGTTTGTGAAAATAAAGGAACCCTATTCTTTCATCTATCCTCGATTTTCATCAGGTATTGAATCTTTTCTTCTTTAATCTTCTTTGTCGATTTAACAGATACTCGTTGATCAGATTCATGAGAAAATTTATAGATTCCCATTTCATATTGAAATTGTTATGTTGGAAATTTTGGGATTTTATCCCCTTTCCGTATCCTAGATTATTACTAATTTTTTTCTGTTTGGAATGCAGATTAATGTTGTTTACATTTGTGAATGCGTGTTTGAATTCTGAATCCTGGGTTTCTGGAGTTGGAACTGACAACAAGATTGGGTCTCATAATATAGTTATAAGCACTGATTTGATGAACGATTTGATAGCTGGTTCTTTTGGTTAGAGAGAGAGAGAGAGAGATTTAAAAGCTTAACATGTGAATTATGGTATCTACAACATTTAGGAGAATTGTATCCCCTTGTTGGAGACCTTTTGGCATTGGTGAAGGTTCGATTCCAGGTAGTGATGATGCTAATGGCCGCCTCGATGGTCTCTTGTGGTACAAAGATTCCGGTAACCACACCACCGGAGAGTTTTCAATGGCAGTGGTTCAAGCAAACACCATTCTTGAAGACCATAGTCAATTAGAATCTGGTCCTATTAGCTTGCATGATTCAGGACCCGAAGCTACTTTTGTGGGTGTTTATGATGGTCATGGTGGTCCCGAGGCAGCTCGGTTTGTAAACGAAAGACTCTTTTATCATATGAGGAGGTGCACATCAGAGCAACGAGGGATCTCTCCTGATGTAATCATCAGAGCGTTTGTAGCAACGGAGGAGGAATTTCTCGGTCTAGTGCAGGAGCAATGGAAGAACAAGCCACAGATTGCTTCTGTGGGAGCTTGTTGCTTGGTGGGTATTATTTGTAACGGATTGTTGTATGTTGCAAACGCAGGAGATTCTCGTGTTGTGTTAGGAAGACTCGAGAATCCGTTTAAAGAGTTGAAAGCTGTTCAACTGTCGTCAGAGCATAACGCTAGTATCGAATCGGTGAGAGAGGAGTTACGTTTGTTGCATCCTAATGATCCGAATATTGTGGTCTTAAAACACAAAGTTTGGCGTGTGAAAGGGATTATACAGGTTTCGAGATCCATTGGTGACGCATACCTAAAAAGAGCGGAGTTTAACGAAGAACCGTTGTTGCCTAAGTTTAGAGTTGCAGAACGTTTTGAGAAGCCGATTATGAGAGCTGAGCCAACGATAACAGTTCATAAGATTCACCCGGAAGATCAGTTTCTTATATTTGCCTCGGATGGTTTATGGGAGCATCTAAGCAACCAAGAAGCAGTTGATATCGTCAATTCTTGTCCACGCAATGTAAGATTTTCACATCACTCTTCTTGCATATCCGGTTTTTTTGGTTCGGTTTGAGTAATCTTGTTGCATTTGTGGTCTTTTCAGGCTGTGGCTCGGAGGTTAGTGAAAGCTGCATTACAAGTAGCAGCAAAGAAGAGAGAGATGAGATATTCTGATTTGGAGAAGATAGAACGTGGCATCAGGAGACACTTTCATGATGATATTACCGTTATTGTCGTTTTCCTCCACGCTGCAGATTTTGGGATTCGAACTCCGGTCTCTGTCAAAGGAGGTGGTCGCCTCTCAGGCAATGCCTTTTTATAGTCTTTTTTTGGTTTACTCAATAAAATAAAATAAACAAAACAAAAATCTCATTTTTTATTTTTCATTTTTCATTTTTCCTTTTTTTTTTTCTGAACTAGAGAATTTGAGTTGTGCAGCATTTTGTTTGCTTCTTTCTTTACACATGTTTTTATCTTTTGTTTGTTCAGAATTCAGATTGTCTGATACTGGTATTAATTATTTTCTGATCTCAAAATTGTAAATTCTTTCTTTTTATTTTTCTTTATCCAAACCCTATTGTAATTTGCAGCTATACGAAAAGTGAAAGTGGAAAAAAAAGAAAAAAAAAATCTCTAAAAATTGAAGAAATGTGGAAAATAATTAAAACTTGTGGCAGTCAAGTAAATGTTGGTTCATTTGGAGAAGTGGAAACCATTTTCCGGGAAAACCCTAATCGGAGCTGAGAAAACCAACGGATGAGTGTGGGAGTGAGAGTTAGCGTGTGCTCTTATTCATCGCTTTCGTTATCCTCGAGGGATTTTTCTTTCCCTTCCTCGTCATCTCTCTATGTTGGTAGGAAAATTCTCCGACCAAGCTCCGGTATTTGCCTGAAGAGGCGGTGTAATTCCAATGGGAAACCAGTACTGGCTGTTATAGAGTCAAGGTAATCAGATTTCAAGGAATACAATTTTCGCTTCGATTGAGAGTTTCAAGGTTTGTGCTGCTATTGTCTCTGGTTATTTTGCAGTCGAGTGCCGGAGCTTGATTCCTCTTCTGAACCACTTCAAGTGTTCGATGGATCGACAAGGTTTGGATTTAAAGATGCTTTTGTTTCATTTCTGGAATATTACTTACGAGGTAGAGAGAAAGAGGTTGTTGATGAAGAGTTTTGGTTTCTGCCATTTGAAGGTTGTACATATCTTACACTTGCCCATTTGCTCAGCGTGCGTGGATTGCTCGAAATTACAAGGTTGCGTTTGATTATATTATATGCTGATTCTGTGTAGATACGAAACTAGTTCGATCTAGATCAATTTCCTTTTGTTGTGCAGGTTCTACAAGACAAGATAGAACTCGTACCGATTGACCTGAAGAACAGGCCTGCTTGGTTCAAGGAGAAAGTTTATCCAGCTAACAAGGTCAAGTTTTTATTTTAAGCATTTGTGAAAGCATTTAGCTCTAGCCAAACTCCATAGGAGCTATAGTGTCTTCTTCTCTGTTTATGCAGGTGCCTGCATTAGAGCATAATAACCGAGTAATAGGAGAGAGCCTTGACCTGATTAAGTACATTGACACCAATTTCGAAGGGCCTTCACTTACACCCGATGTGAGTATCCATGAGCTCTTTGTTTTGTTGAGCTCAATTTTACACAAAAAGTGAACATATATACTTAGAAGAGATAACATACATGGAATAACAATAGGGTGTAGAGAAGCAAGCATTCGCTGAGGAGTTACTCTCCTACACCGACTCCTTCTCCAAGGCCGTTAGATCCACATTCAATGGCGCCGACAATGATGCAGCAGGTGATTATTAGAAGATGAAGATATTTCTTCCTTTTGTGTTTTGCAGAAACATTATTTTCCATGTGTTTGAAACTTGTCTTGCATTTCTTCAGATGCTGCATTCGATTACATCGAGCATGCTCTTTCCAAGTTCAAAGAAGGGTCTTTCTTCCTTGGCCAATTTAGTTTGGTATTGTCGATTATCTTCATCAGTTTCTTTAAGCCATATCCGCTCTTGATGCCGAGTATAAAATGGGGAATGTTTTTAAAATACAGGTTGATGTTGCATATGGTCCATTCATAGAGAGATTTCAGCTTATCTTTAAGGATGTAATGAATGTGGATATCACATCTGGCCGCCTTAACCTAGCCCTTTGGAGTCAGGTTAAGCCATTTATTCGACTTTTTGTAATCTTTCAACTAGAGACCAAATCTTCCCATCTAATCTTTGGTTTTTCGCCTTCTTGTGCAGGAGATGAACAAGATTGAAGCTTACACAGAAACCCGTCAAGATCCACAAGAGCTTGTTGAAAGATACAAGAAACGAGTTCAAGCAGAAGCACGTCCCTAAGCAGATGGTTCTCCGGATTTCCATTCACAAGAGAAGATATTGTAACCAAGATATGTTTTATCTATAATTTATTTTGTATCGGGAAAGGATTAAAAAAGCATCTACATGGCAGGCAGCAACTGTTTTCATCTATCTCAGAGTTCATGAGACCAAGCAAGTCTCTACCTAGAATGAAAATGCACCTGCTGCTTATCCTTCATTGCCCATAAGATCGTGCTTGCAGCTTCAATAAAACTCAGTGTGCGGCAAGGAGCAACGTGATTCAGAAGAGATATTATACAAAGTCAAACCAAGCTGAGTACGATCCCAGTGCCCAAAGTTGAAAACAGAACTAAAGCATCATAAGAGTCTTATAGTGCTTGCCCAGCTAATTTCATTTTGTATCCAGAGAGAGAAATTAGTCAGCTTTCTTCAAGAAGAAGAGAGGTAAACGTCGCTGGACAAGTCTTCCATTCTATGTGTGTATACTGAATGCAAAAGCCCGAAAAGAAAGTTTGCTACTTCTTCTTTAGCAGTACTCTCCATATCTTCCTCATATAAACAACTAAAGACCATATAGAGAGCCCTGCAGATACATAGAGCAACACAATGCCCGACGGTAATAGTCTCCCAAAACTGCTATCCCGGCTTGCAAGAAGTATGGTTAGGGCTATCATCTGCGTTGCAGTTTTCCACTTTCCCAAGCTATTTACAGCAACAGCCTGAGAACACCATCAATGCCATCTCTATGAATAAGTAGGAACAGTAACAAACCAAAATTCTCAGAGTATGCATATGATGGTGATGATAACTTTACCTCTGAAAGCTTGCCGTTTTGAGATGCAGCCCATTCTCTTACTGCTGACATAGTAATCTACAGTGAAAAGTATTGCCCAATAGTTTAGAACCGAGAGTCGATAAGTGGCTAAGTGCTGAATGATTATCTACGAGTAAGTCAACTTTCTATAACTTACCTCTCTACCAATTATGGCAATTGAAGGTACTGTCACTAACCATGGAACTGGTCCTAAGACAATGGCGTCCATTGGTTTAGTGCACAACAAGATTAATGTAGCTGCTACCATAAGCTGCACACCCACGACATCAATCAGAAAGGTATATATTTCATTTCTACTTGATACGGCTTGAGGTGAGAAAGAAAAATAACAAAAGCGATTGCAAAGAAAGAGGATCTTTCACCTTATCTGCCACGGGGTCCAAAAATGCACCAAACGCAGAACCTAATCTCATCTGAAATGCACATCTCACCGTTAAGCTTACAATATCAAGAGTGGTAAGAAGAATCCAGAGAAAATTAAGCTAAGCAGAAGCTCAAGGAAGAGTGCAAAATGAAGTACCTTCCGCGCAATATATCCGTCAAGCCAGTCTGTAATGGCTGCTGCGATGAAAATACTTGTTGTGGCAGTTCTCCCCCACCAGCAATCAACGTAAAAGGCTACATTCAAACACAAAGGGATGAACATAATTACAGATGGGATACAATCAGAATGAGTAATGCATCATCAGAAGATCCAATTCAGATTATTGAAAGCTTAAGAATTTCTGGGTGGTGGTAACAAGTGAGGTACTCATACCAATAAGCTTAATTCAAAAGAGCTCTCTCTAATTCCTCCACATACAGGAGAACGAGAGAATCTGTATCCAATGTCAAATTCAACCGAACACAAATTCTGATCTGAAAACTAATTCTACAGAGACAGAAATTTCACAATTGCCTCCTCGTTTAGATCTGATGATTAAATCCTATCACACACCGAATAAGATATGTACGGACAATGACTCCACCATAATTCAGAGCCGAAAAAAAAAAAAACCATTTTCGGGAACCAAAAATCAACGTACTCGCGACGAGAATCGGAACGGCAGCTACACGGCCAAGGGTTAATACGGTAGGCAATGTAAGCACTTTAGAAGATAGATGTGGAGGTGGCGGCAATGGCGACGAATGGCGATTACGGAGCAAAGAATCTTCGCCACCACCGAAACTGTTCTGATCCACCGTCACGGCGTCTTCTTGACCCATATCCCCACAAGACCTGATCTGTAAACTCGACGATCCGCCTTTCTCCGACGAAGAGGAAGAGAAGCAACGTAAGGGCGGTGGCGACACCTCCCCTGAATCCGGAACCCTAAGCCTTTATGGAACGCACAACGGCCAATAATGATGCAGCTTGGAGAGATGCTAACGTGCGCCAAACGAGGAGACTAGTGAGCGGGGACGTAACGTGCGCCGTAAATTGACGTCGATTGACGATTGCTATTGAAGCAAGATATGGCACTTTTTGGCCAAATTATGCAGTGGAGTGATTTGGGCCTTGGTTAATTAAATTTGTTGTACATATATGTGACGTGACGTGACGTTGTGCATCCTCTGTTTTGATAACAGATGTTGATGTTTGTAATTGTTAACTTCATAATCCAATATATATACCAGATGACAAAAAAATAAATGTGACGTGACGTTGTAACAAGACCACTTGTCTGGCTTCCTTGAGCAATTTGGGTATTTTCTATCCTATTAAAACATAAATATTTTTAGAATTTGTTTCTAAACACGATGTATTAAATTTGTTGCCAAACTTTTATTAAATCTATTATAAAATTAAAATTACAAATTAAACATGAATCAATAACATTTAAATTGATTCTTATTCTTCATTTCACATTTTATATATTAGAAAAAACTTTATCACGCGAATTTAGAATATAGTTTAACTCACTTTTTGAACTTTTCCTTTTGAGTCTTCAATTGCCGAGGTTTTGATGTCGTTGTGAGCTTTATTGTGTCGATCTTGAGGCAAACCACATAGTGAGACCCTCGTCATAAGCGAAGTCTCACATGTTACCGATCGAGTTGAGACGGTTCGTGACGTTTTTGTCTATAAATTTGGTGAGTCGCGTGTGAGGTGATGGTGCATCTCCAATTTGTTATATGTGACGTGACGTTGTTCATGTGGAAATTATTTATGTTTACTCTAGTTTCTCATACTTTCTTTTTAGGGCAGAGTCTAGATTAATTCCTAGAAATAGAGAATCGATTTATTTTTTTAACTAATTAAGAAGTTTATCATTGGGCAATGAAGAGACCGATAGCAGAGGTCTATAGTTGGTAGGATTCGATCTCTAGATCTACAAGAAAATATGTTATCATTCGAACACCGTACCACTAGATAATTACTCGTGTTCCGATTTGATTTGGTGATTAGACAAAACCATTTGTTATGGGTGTACATTGAAGTACATTAAGCCGTGTATTTTATATATATAGTTATACGAATAGTTATGTTTTATGCAGCGAGACACAAGTTAGGTGATTGAATCTTCATTTGTAATATACATTAAATTACAATTTAGATGATAGATATTAAGTAATCAATGAACATTGTACTAATGTCTATACATTTTGGATGATGGAACAATTTGGAGTGTTTAGACTACCTTGGTCACTGCAACGTATTTTAGGAATATTCAAACTTGCTATCTTTTGGTTATAAAATGTTGCACCAATTAACGCAAAAATATTAATAATCTGGTTATACTGCATTGCACTGAAGTTTCTCGTCTCATTGTCTACATATTTGATCACAATTACAAGTTTACAACTGCCACATGTTGTTGATTTTCCGTATGTCGACTGTTAGAGAAAATAACGGTGTATCTCTTATATATCCTTCTCCGTTTTTAGGGTCTAATTACTGTTTTTGTGACCATCACACAATTTCTTAAGTTGGACCATTTTATACCATCGAGATAAAAAGCACACCTGCAAAGTGAGAGTATGTGATGATTACAAATAGGAGAATGACCTATCAACAGAGTCGTGACTAGAGATACGAAGCCCGTAAACGGTTTTAAAAAATGTCATAATTCATATAAAACAAATAATAACTATCATCGTTTCAAATTAATATAAAACTAATAATAATCATCACATCCCAAATAAAATAAATGAACATCAGAGTAAGAAATAAATATTAATTCTAAAACATATTTTTTTTCCCTACAAAATCACTAACCAAATTTTCAAAGTAACACTTCTCCATATCTTTTAATACTTCATTAAAGTTGATAAATTAGCCAATTATTTGAGTTTTCGTTTGTAATTTACTCTAAATCACAAATCAAACCAAATCTGATATTAGATGAAACAAAATTATAATTAAAAAATATTTAGTAATAAGCAAATACCGTTGGATGATTATGTCGTTGTTATGAAAAAAGAAAACTCAAATCTTTGAAACTTCAACGATGAAGAAGAGGAGTTGAAGAGATGTTGTCTATTTGTTTAAGCGACCATATGTTGTATATGTTACCCTATTTTTTTATTTGTTAAATTAATTTTTAGTTAGTTGTTAATTTTATTAACAAAATTCACGTTTCTCAACTATCCTATTACTACTAATGGACCCTTCAAAAAAAAATTTTAAATGGGCCCTTAGAGCATCTCCGATATATTCTCTTATTTTTATTTCCAAAATGGAGTTGGATTTCTCTCCAATGTATTCTTCCATTTTTTATTCCAAAAATAATATTCTTAATATATTCTTCATTTTCTATTTTATTATTAATTACTAAAAATACATTTTATCTATAAAATTTACAAATTAACTCATTATTTTTTTTCTTTCAAAACTTTCACAAATTGTGATATTATTTGAATTTAACCATTACAATATCATAAAAAACAACAAAACAAAGCACATTTTAATTTAAACATCACCATTTGAATATTTTTCCCATACATGATCAATTAACGCATTTCGAAGTGAGAAATGAGCATTTTTATCTTTGATTTCTCTGAATCGAGCAAGAAAATTTTGGAACCGAATATTTTCGTCCTCAGCTACTTCTACCTCTGGAGGTGGAGCTTCTCTTCCAACTTCAATTGGAGCATCGAGATCGCGTTCATCCTCGATTATCATGTTATGTAAAATTACACATGTAGTCATTATGTCATGTAACACATTTTTTCCCAAAAACGAACCGGTCTTTTTTCCAAAAACAAATTTTTGTTTCAAGACTTCAATTCGATACAAGATCCGAATCTTCGTGCATATGTTCAGAGTGAACAAACACATATTTTACAAAAAAAGGGCAGAGCAACAACAAAATCAACAAAATCCACCTCAATCTGGTTCATTTGGACAATATTTTAATGATCTTGGTGGATCTGGAAGCGGTTTACCAGATTATTATTAGTCGTTTTTGCATTAAGTTTACTTTATGTTATTTCTAATTTCAGTATTTTTATGTATTTTTAAATTTAATATTAGTTTATGCTATTATAATAAAATCCCATCATCATATCTATAAATTTTAATCGAGTCCAAATATATTTTAATTATTTAATTATATTAAATAAGAAGTGAAATTATTACAAGAATATTTGACGAGTCATATTTTGTTGTGCTGTTGTGCATATGTGACAAGTACATTACTTAAAACTTTTTGAAAAATAATAAAACCATAAAATCATTGTTTCGTAATATTTGTTAAAATGAAAGGTACAGTTTTAAAAAAATGATAAAATATGAAGAACTAAATTATAAATAAAAAAATTCAACTCCATTTTGGAGTTGAAAATGGAGTTACTCCATATTTTTAGGAAAAAATGGCATTTCCCCATTTTGCAGTTAAAAATGGAATAGGGTTGGAGATGATTTTACTGCAAAATGGCATTTAGAGTATAAAATGAGATAGGGTTGGAGATGTCATTAAGCCAATGTTTCCTTGACAACACTATAGGCACGGGCCTGCCTATCAATAGACGATAGAAAACGTGTGAAATACATATATTCAACTTGAACTTCGAATTTTATTCCAAACCTCTTTTTGAAGCTTTGAAACATCAAGATCAATGACCAATATTGATAAACCAACGCCTGTGAATGCCAAAATTAAGAAAACAAAGGATCTCCCTATGAGTACTTTTTACAGAAATATAGTAAAATCGATTGCTAGGTGTGTTACAAAGCATGGCTTTCATCAATCTTATATCAAAAGAGATGTCTATATTAGTTTCAATCCTCTTTGGATACGGATATATCTATTTTACCGTAATTTAGTTCCAAAAACCTATGCTACAAAGTGTGTAGACCTATCTTAATTAAGTTTGACTTGGAAAAAGGAGAAAGAGTGAGAGCATATGAATATCTAAATCCTAACTACATACAACTTGTATTAACATTTTTCAACACAATAGTTATCAAAGCTAAATCTGAAAGGTCTAATTGATATCAAACACTTGGTAGTTAAAATAAGAAAATATATTAGAATTGTATGTGATATAAATTTCTCAGTTTATTAAACGTAACATGTGAAGCGCATTTGCATTGCTTAAATGATGGATTTATACAAATCTAGGACAAGCTTTTTGTTGTTGTTGTTGTTGCCAGATTTAGTTCCATATAAAAGTCATTTACCAACTCCTAAAGCAATTGTCCTTTACCGACAAGTCGACAACCATTGCAATCCCCACAATTATTATCTTGCATTATTTTTAGATTTATTAAAAAATCATCTCACCTATGAATCTCTCCAAATCGAAGATTTTCTTGAACGTAATTATGTTCTCTATGAGCGTGTTAGAAGTTGTTGGATCATACCATGTCTCGTCTCGCCACAAAATTATCATGGTAGAAAGAGATGAAATGAAAAATACTCTCAAAACCATTTGACCTCAATCATCACCGCTTTATAACACTAAAAAGAAAATGTTTCAAAGCTCAAACCCAAAGTTTATCCTTCTTAATGTGGCATACGATTGTAAGAAAAAAAAAATATATATATATATATTTTAACTTACAAGTGCTACACTAATCATATACACTATAACCACAATTTTTTTTTGTAAACCCCAACAACTACAATTGCACTTACTGCGTGTAAACCAATTAAATCGAAAAAAAATACAAATTACAAATTTGCACTTGTCGTAGATGTATTTATTTAACTATTTATAATTTTTTATTTGTTAGTTAACTATTTTTTTTACATCTGATTGTTAACTAACTTAAAACAATTAAAAATTGAAGTGTTAATATTTATTGGAATCATTTTTTTATAAAAATTTGTCATAAATACTTTTCTTATATATAAAGCTTTTTAATTGTTATTTTGTTTTTTATGAATAAAATAATTAAATCAATTTCATATTTTAAGATAAAAAATTGTTTTAAACAATGACATATAGCATAATTTTGATTTTTGCTTGACAAATTTCTATAAGATATTGGAAGACAACTGTGAAATCACATTTTACATCCAAAATAAGGAAGTGGTTAAAAAGATAGGATTCAAAAAGTTAAAAAAAAAAAAATTAGTTTATCTAATGAGAAAAAGAAAAGAGAGACGTTTTTGGACTCTGTGTCAAGGAATCGACGCAGTCAAATTTCACATGTAATAACCTCGTCGACAATCTCGCCCTTTCCATGTGATTTCCCCACTCCTTCTCTCTCTCGCTCTCTCTCTCTCTCTCTCTCTCTCTCCTTCCTCCTCCTCCTCCTTCAACTTCAGTCGCGGTATTATGATCAATTAGCTTGGATCTTCTTTCTTCTCTTCAGGTTTCAACTCTCACCGGACTAGATCTCTTCTTCCCGGTAACGAATGAGGATCGCCGCCGCCGCTTCCAAGCCTCTCAATCCTCTCGTCGCCTTCGAGCACAAGAGGTTTCGCGTTTCCTTCCCTTTCTTCTCTACATTTCTGATTCTCTTCCTGCTTTATTTGTTGTTGTAAGGTTTATGAACTTGCGCTCTCTCTTTAGCTTTCGTTAGACTCGCTGAGCGAAATATTGTTTCTCCGATTACGAGAGCTTAACTGTTCTTAATCTGACTTATCGTTTGCGTAATTTTCATTTTATCAACAATTGGTTGGGATTTTGATCTTCGTTGATCTTGATTTCAAGTACAATCCTAGTGATTCGAATGCGATTCTCGTCCAGTTGGTGTCTATTGCTCTCAATGTGGCATAATCGTCAGTGAAGGTGGTCTTTGATAGCCAATTCGAGTGTTCGTAGAGAAATATAAGGAACTGGGCTTTAACTAAAAATTTTCATGTGCTGTTCAATTGCTTGACAATTTTGTATCAACGGGTATAAAAATCTAGGAAACATGGGGATTTCGTCTGAGTTATAGATGGGAGTTTATATCTCAGTATTATTTTGGGAACTCATATGGCATTTTTGTTGACAGGGATGCATATGGATTTCCTGTGAGACCTCAACATGTGCAGAGATACAGAGAATATGCTGATATTTACAAGGTTCTATCTCCTATTTTGTACTCGGGATTTTCATCTACATGATTTATTGGAACAGTTTGTTTCTCCTTTAATTTGGTTATGACCGTGCTAGTATAGTGAGAATGACGATTCCATTTAGAATCATTGTTATAGGGAAAACATGTGTGAAAGATATTAAACTGGACTAACCGAGAACTATACGCCTTAATGAGACTTTAGAACTACACACCTTAGCTACCAATTGCTTGTGATAAGTTCTTTTTGGTTCTTGGAATGGTCGAACTGGTTCCTATAATTCTTTTCCTAAATAAGTCCCCTAAACTTGTAATGTCACTCTTTGCTTACAAGCAGGAAGAAGAAGAAGAAAGGTCGGACAGGTGGAGCAATTTCTTGGAAGATCATGCAGAATCGACTGAGTCACCTGCAAACGGATTATCTGAAAATAGTCATGCACCGTCTAGTGAAAGTGAGATTTTAAAAGCAGATTTGCGTACTGACAAGTTAGGTTCTGATGTAACTCCCGATAATGCAAGTGAAGAAGAAGGACGCCCTGATGCAGAGATGAATCTTCACAGAGTGCAATTATGGACTGAGATCAGACCATCTCTTCGATCAATCGAAGAATTGATGAGTATCCGTGTCAAGAAGAAGGGGGATTTATCAAAAGGCGAGCAAGAGGCTCCGAAGGTGAAATCCTCACCCTCATTTGATGATGCCAAATCCTCCAAGGGAGCATCTGAGAATGATTCTGAAGACGAGTTCTATGATGTCGAGAGGTCGGATGCTCAGGATGGTTCTTCTTCAGATGGTACAAGTGTCTCTGGCATCCCTGTTGCTGGTGATGCAACTTTTCCAATGTCTACATGTCCCTGGAAAGAAGAACTTGAAGTGCTTATTCGAGGTGGTGTACCTATGGCTCTGAGGGGGGAGGTAAAAAATCTTGTCATGTCTACATTGCTACCTTCTCTTTTCTTTACTTATATCAACAATATTTCAGCTATGGCAAGCCTTTGTGGGTGTGAGGAAACGACGCAGCAAAGATTATTACCAAAACCTTCTTGCTGCTGATAGTTGTGGAAACAGCATAGATCAGGAGGATACGCAGCATGTTGATGATAAAGGCTCCAATACAGAATCCCTTGCTGTTGTAGAAAAATGGAAAGGACAGATAGAAAAGGTGGTACTCTAAAATTTACTCAGCATTGACTCTCTCTATCTAGTGGTGCAGTGTTGGCTAATGCTGAAATTGATCAGAGTTTTTACGCCGTTGCTTATATCAAGTACAGGACTTGCCTCGGACATTTCCAGGTCATCCTGCCCTAGATGATGATGGTAGAAATGCTCTGCGGCGTTTGCTTACTGCTTATGCTAGGCATAATCCATCTGTTGGATACTGTCAGGTATTGGTTCTTAACCAATATCATGATTCTTTATTTAAATACCAAGACATGGTAAATTAAGATTAATATCTGGTGTCAATATACCATCTGCAGGCTATGAATTTCTTTGCTGCGCTTTTATTGCTTTTGATGCCCGAAGAGAATGCCTTTTGGTATGTTCACAAACTAGATGAATCTATCATCTCCAACTCCTAATATTGTTTTTCCGTGAATATCGAACTCCTTGGCTCTGTGTTTAGTTTTTATATCTATCACTTTCATTTTCTTCTGGCTGAATTCACTGTTGTTAGGCTCCCTTATATCTTCTCCTTTTTTTCTTTTATCTAAACCGATGTCCCTGCTAACTAAATACTTATGATTTTTAGGGCACTGACAGGACTCATTGATGACTACTTCAATGGTTATTATTCAGAAGAAATGATTGAGTCCCAGGTGATCATATGAGTTGCCTGTCTATACACTTGCACAAATTTTAGGGCAGACTGGTGATAGCATCATGTCTACCAAAATTCTGTTAGTTGATGTTACTGTATCTTGTATTCCTATTTTCAGGTTGATCAACTAGTTCTGGAGGAGTTAGTTCGAGAAAGATTTCCTAAATTGGGTCAGTACCTTCACAGATTTCTTGTTTCATCTTACAAATACGTTCACAGTTAGTACTAATGCTCTGCATTTTTTTGAATGTCTACAGTTCATCATCTGGATTATCTTGGAGTGCAAGTGGCTTGGGTTACAGGGCCATGGTTTCTTTCCATCTTCATGAATATGCTTCCATGGGAAAGTGGTCAGGTTTTAAGCATTGGAATTAAAGCTTTCTTGTTTGAAATAGGGAACTGAGTAACTAACAATTTGTGATGGCAATCTGTTTATATTTGATCATCTTTCTCTTTGAATTTGGGACTGAGAACCCATTTTCTTTCTAAATGTTCGTCTACGTGATTACAGTTCTTAGATTGTGGGATGTGCTTCTCTTTGAAGGAAATCGTGTTATGCTTTTCAGAACGGCACTCGCACTGATGGAACTATATGGTACTTGATTGAAACTAGCAGACTTTCGATTTAAGTGATATGTTATGTGGACCTCCTGAATGCAGCAGTGTCATCATCGAGACTTCCCTAACTTGTGCTTGAATTCACCTCAGGTCCTGCATTAGTTACAACGAAGGATGCTGGAGACGCTGTTACTTTGCTACAATCATTGGCTGGATCAACATTTGATAGTAGCCAACTCGTTTTAACTGCTTGCATGGGTTACCAAAATGTACATGAAATTAGATTGCAAGAATTGCGAAGCAAGCATAGGCCAGCGGTGATAGCTGCCCTTGAGGAAAGATCAAAGGGGCTTCAAGCTTTTAGGGATTCTAAGGGCCTTGCCTCCAAATTATATAGTTTTAAGCACGACCCAAAATCTGTTTTGGTGGATTCGGGCAAAGCCTCATTGACAAATGGGAGTTTGTCTCGATCCGAGTCAGGATCAAGTAATGCAGATGAAGTATTAGTTAGCCTGACTGGAGATGGGGAGGTAGATTCTGTTCAAGATCTTCAAGCGCAGGTAATTTTTCTCGTCCTTTCTGTTGGCTTGGAGATGTTCCCCTAAGTACACTTGAATACTAGATGATTATATCTGGCGAAAAGGTAGGAAAGATCATTTGATACCTACTACAGTCATGGAGCCCTTCTGAAAGTTGACTGACAACTTTTCCAGGTTCTGTGGTTGAAGGCTGAAGTCTGCAAGTTGCTTGAAGAGAAAAGATCAGCTCTACTTAGGTTAGTTTATTTGCTCAATATATAACTGGACAGTATACGGTATGAATTTTATCTCTCCTCATTATTCCTCAATATGTAATGCCTCCCAATCTTCCTATTTTATGGTAGAGCTGAAGAGTTGGAGATAGCTCTCATGGAGATCGTCAAGCAAGACAACCGGCGTCAATTGAGTGCCAAGGTATTCCCATAAGCTTGCCATTTCACAGTTCATTCCCAATTAAACATATCAACTTGCATTATGTTACTTGTCTCTTTATCCATCTTCTGAACCCGAACACTACTTTCTCCCTCACTTGTGCATACCATCTCTATGCTGATCTAATTCGAAGGCTCATCTGTGATAAGTTAGTTTGAGATAGTCATAAGATGTCAAATGCTGCTTGTTATGAATGTGAACATCAGGTGGAGGAGTTAGAGCAAGAGCTGGCCGAAGTTCAGAGACTCCTCTCTGATAAGCAGGAACAAGAAGGTGCAATGCTACAGGTATGCATTTGCATGATCAATTTTTTTTTTTTTTTTGTTTATCGCTGATACAAATGCTGAGATTAGTTGATACTTATGAAGGTGTTGATGCGGGTGGAGCAAGAACAGAAGGTAACAGAAGATGCACGAAGATTTGCTGAGCAGGATGCAGCAGCGCAGAGGTATGCTGCTCAAGTCTTGCAGGTAAAAGAGTTCGCACGGACTCCTACTAACACAAATGTGGCACGGATTAAGTTTTACTGTCTCTGGTTATAGCTGTGAGACGCCTCCCATGGAGTAGAGTTACACATTAGTTTTGGAAAATAATCTCTGTATATCCGTATTAACCCTTGTCTGTATGTTTTCAGTCTGCATGTTTCAAATGTTACTCTATTTCGTCTTCTGTTTTTTTTTTTTTTTTTTTTTTTTGTTTTTTTTTTTTTTTTTTTTTNTTTTTTTTTTGTTTCTTCCTGTTATTATCTTAGATAAACAAACATTAACTGGTCTAGGAAAAATATGAGGAAGCTGTTGCTGCACTCGCTGAGATGGAGAAGAGAGCGGTGATGGCAGAGTCCATGCTTGAAGCGACTTTGCAGTATCAATCTGGCCAACTCAAAGCACAACCTTCACCACGGTGTGTTCTTTTTACCTGAGACAAACAAATTGTGTACATAACTATTAACATTCGATGCGTTATGACTGGTGTGTATTCTGAATTCGGTGTACACATAATATATGTATATATATAGGCAACAGAACCAAGATTTATCTGCCAAAAACATCAATGATCAGTTACCAGAACCTCCTCAAAGCAGGATCAGTTTGCTAGCACGTCCATTTGGACTAGGGTGGCGCGACAAGAACAAGGTTAGTCTTCTTCTTGAACCTCAATATTTTCTTCAAAACCAAAAAGATTATTCAGTTAACGCACCATCATCATCATCATATACGAGCTGAAATCAAATAGTGTTATTTAATAAAGTCACTAACCCGCTATTGCAGAACACAACACCTGAAAAAACTGCGGAGCATGTTAATGAGGAGAAGCCATCAGCAGAGGGAAAAGAGTCCGACTCTGAACCAAAAGACGCTAAACTCCAAGACACTTCCTAGGGTATAAATAAACCTTGTAGCTCTCTTCTCCACAAAATCTTCAAATACTAGTAGGTAAAATTGTCCTACGTTTAGCCTGAATAGCGTCTCAGTCACCTTTTCTTAATTTCGGATTGAAGTTTTGGACAACATTTTAAATATATTCATTTGGTTGTTGGTTTGTTAAGCATATAAAAATAATGAGTTTTGAGATATAAGAGATGAATGGTGTATACTGCATAGTATAAATTGATGTGTTATCAAACTAGTAGTATTCTCCAGATTTATCATTAATGATCAAATGGTTATTCCTTCAAAAACATTTGTGCGACGATCAGCTAACCTCGCAAAAATGTATGTCGATTACAGCTTCGAGACAAAAGAAAGAAGAAAAGAACCAATTTCATAATAAACCAAAATTGGTGCAAACCGGCAGGGTAACAAAAATGGATTAAAACTTGGGAAACAAGAGGTCCTATTTCTCTCACACAAACTCAAAACACAATTCGCATAGGTCCTATTAAAAACAATGGTGGTACACACAAACATGTTCTAATGATAGCTTACGCCTTCACCATTTATAACCTCTCCAATGCGATACGCAACATAGTCTCCATTATTGGCCTCTCCAAGTATTCTCGATGCTGCCTCTGGACTAACAACCAATACCATCCCTATTCCCAGGTTAAACGTCCTTCGCATCTCACCGTCTTCTATATTCCCAGACTATATAATAACCAAAAACAATCAAACATTTTAAGTATACACATCGTTAAGTGTATCTTGAATGATAGGTGATTTTCTCATTCATTCATTCATTACCTGTTGGATCCATTTGAACAATGGTGGAAGTTCCCAAGCATCGGTGTGAATAACAGCACCCAAACCATCAGGGAAGACTCGGGGAATGTTGTCTGTGAAACCTCCACCTGTTATATGAGCTATCCCTTTCACTCCTCCTTTACTGATTATGTCAAGTACCTGTGGATAGAGAGAAAGAGATAGTCATGGAATTGGTAACAAATGTGATGAATTTGTTTCTTGTTGACAAGAAAAAAACCTGTTTCACATAAATGACAGTGGGTGCCATTAAAGCTTCACCAAGAGTAGTTGATCCACCTGGAAGCTCATCTTTCAGCGAAAGACCGCTTCGAGCCACGACCCTGCAACAATTGTGATCTTTTAGTTTTAGTCACTGAATATAGTAAATAGTTTAGTGCCAGTAAACTACATTCTTCCTAATGTCATATCATCACTAACTTACTTTCTTACTAAAGAGAAACCATTGGAATGAACGCCGCTAGAAGGGAGGCCAATAAGAACATCTCCAGCCACTATGTTTTTCCCGTCTATAACAGATTCTTTCTTCACTTCGCCTACTGCAAACCCACTTAGATCGTACTCACCCTCTGCATAAAAGTCGGGCATCTCTGCAGTCTAAAACAGCCGAAACAAAATTATGGAACGATGCATAAACTACATTGCCAACAGCTAGGAATTGGGTCTAACTGTAAGACATACCTCTCCCCCTAAGAGAGCACAGCCTGATTGCTCACAACCATCAACAATTCCTTTAATAACCTGGAAAGAAAAGCATAATGTTACGTTCTACATCAATATCATGTTCTAGAGCAAGATCAAAGGGGGAAGAAATGAAACAAATTACACCTTTTCTGCAAGGTCTACATCGAGACGACTAGTAGCAAAGTAATCTAGGAAAAACAGAGGCTTAGCACCAGAAGTAACAATATCATTCACACTCATAGCGACCTGCGACAAGAACAAAACGATGAGTGTCTTTGGAGGATAAAGTCACAAAAGACGGATTTTGTGTTACCAAGTCGAGTCCAATGGTGTGATGAATTCCAGTCTCAAACGCCAACTTAAGTTTAGTCCCTACACCATCCGCACCAGCTACGAGAAAAGAATCACCTGCACTCAAACAAAGCCACACAGCTCAGTGGTTGGTATTAGAGTAAGGAAATTAAAAACGAAAACTTTCAACATATTCAAGGTGCCAATATACCTAGTGGAAAGAGACCACCGAATCCGCCGATTCCAGGGGCCATCTTGGCGATTCGTCTAACGAGCTCAGTCCCCGCATCGATATCAACACCGGAATCTTTGTAATTGAGACTCTCGGGGCCGTCGTCTTTCTTCGACATGGATAAAACACGAGGTGCCCTTGTCCTTGTTCTCGTCGTCTGAGGAAAGCTGATGGAGAGAGGTTTCGGCGATGGTGTAAGGGAGGAGAAACGGTATCGATTGATGGAACCGGAGGAGAAGGCAGTGTCGAGGGATGAGAAGCAGCAAGAAGAAGACTGCAAAATCCGAGCTTCCATGGCTTAAACAGTAACAATACAACAAGAGCAGAGTAATTAACAGAGGGCAAGCGAACAAAAGGGAAAAAATCAGTAATGAAAAGAAGAGAGAATTCGACAAGGTTGAAAGAAACGGACAGTAAAGAGAGAAAAGAGTTACCGGAGAGAGACTGAGACTGAGGCGACGCCGGGAAGGGACTGAGCAGAGTTTGGGTCCGAGCGAGAGAGGAAGCCAAATATAAATTAAAACAAAAAGGTTTTAAAACCCTAATAGGCTAAACAACAACACCCATTACTTGTTTTTTTTTTTCTCTCTTGCACGATAAACACCAAGAACCTGAACAGAAACTACTAGAGTTTATCACTAAATAACAACAAAGATATAATAAATATTATAATTTTTCTAATCATAATAGATACTTGTAAGAACTTTTACATAAAAATAAAAAAATAAAAACTTGTTAGGGGCAAGTAAGCAACCATTAAAACATCATTAATAAAATAAAAGAGAATTAGAATATAAATTAGGGAGCATAAAGCAATCGTAGTCCGGGCTTGAGTGGGCGAGTGGAGTGGAGACATTTTCGTCATGTGTTCGATTCCCCGCAACTACAACACTTTTTCCTATGACCCATTTGAAAAACTCGGGCGGAATCTATCCGTGGATCATCCTCTCTTTAGGCGATTAGTCTTGACCCATTTTTACATTGCCTATTACATCAACTATTTTATTTTATTTTTAAACCTTAAAAATGTTAAATTTAATTTTTTTTTTAATATATTTTCTTTCTTTCTAAAATATGTTTTTAATAAGAATAAATCGATTTTGAAAATAGAAAAAGGTAAAATTGGTATTTCAAAATATAAATTGTGTAAAACTTACGAGATTCAGTAGTTCGAGTATTAAAAATGAACTGATAAATAGTTTGAGTATTAAAGAAGAAGTGATTAATAGTTCATGTATTTTTTAGAAAACCAAAATAGTTCGTGTATTTTTTTTCCAAATTTTATATAATTCGTATATTTTTAAAGTTTTTTTCCTTGCCTATTACATCAACTGTTTTATTTTATTTTTTAAAAAGCCAAGGTTACGAAGAAAAAGGTCCATATTCAAACTAAACATGTTTTAATTATACCCCTTGTTCTAATATAAGTGATACTTAAGGTTTTTGCACAAAGATTAACGATTCATTTAATATATTTTTTTCCATAATAAAAACATAATTTATTATCCATTTAAACACAATTCAACCAATAAAAAAATAATCTGCAGAATACAAATAGTCAAAAACAATAAAAAAATTATTTAATTTTATATTGAAAACTGGAATTTATTTGAGAACAAAAAAAATCCTGAAAACATCGGAGTAGTTGGATCCACCATCTTCATAGTTGGGACATGTTTATTCTCTTGGAAGGTAGATAGCATTAGCATTTTTGGTATATAATCAATCAACTTCTTTTGCAAGACAAACAAAAAAAAGCTCAGGAAACCCCGGTTGCAACATTTAAAACCATANATATATATATATATATATATATGTATTATCAACGTACTAATTCACATCAAAAGCCTTATCAATCTTTCCCTTCTTCTTCTTCTTCTTCTTCTTCTTCTTCACTTGTTCCATCCCTCACATTCCTAAATCACAACCAAACCAATCGAACAGATTACCACAACTTGTTTTCTTGAATTCAATCCAACTTGTAAGGTACATGATATACGAAAAGCTTACCTCCACGATGATGTTAGGTTCCGAGTTTTCCTGTCGAGTTGCAGATTTTCCAGCGCCGCTGAAGCTCTCATTACTTCTTCCGTCGCATCTTCACTGTCATATCTCCAACTTTGTTCGCCTTTTATGTTCCCAGAGGTAGCGCCACCTCTTCGGTCTGAACAACCTCATTGAAATATTCAGATATCATGAAACATAGATATCTCAACAAGAAATCCAGTAAATATTAGATTGGGAAATGATGACTCACCCGATGCTTGAGATGCACAAATCGACCTGCCCATTCATTTAGAGATAAGTAAATCAAAGCACGTCAGCCTCAGAATCAACATGAAAGAGTAAAGATCTTCGATTTGGCATAACATGGTGTTGGAGATATCATGTATACCTTCGTTGAGAAGGTAAGCTATCAGAAGCAGATGATCTACGAGGAGGATTACTGAACTCAAGGCTTGATGAGGACTCGGTTTCTGACTCTCTCCTTGAACTACCAGCCATGGCCTGTGTTTTGTTCTGAAGAAAAATTCAACAAAAAAAGGTTGATCACTACGCCTGAGGAGAATACAGCAAGATGATACAAGACTATGGTTAGGGTATGTAGTTAAAGCGTTTTGGAGTTTTCCTTTCCAACCTTGTTTCTGGAAATCTCTGAAGAATTCTAATATCGAACTAAGACACTCTATTTACTTGCAAAGTACCAAGATTTTCTGTAAGTTAGTGTTTATAAAGCCTGCATGTAACCAACATGCATTGCTCATCTTCACTTACAGAATAGGAACTGAAAACACTAGAGCCCAGAAATAACGTACTAGAGGTGGACTATGGTAATTTGTTGCAAGTATCGTTGTAAAATTCAGAGAGCACAAGTTATAGATAGTAAAATTCAGTTTTCCTCTAAACTGGATACATTTTCACAGGGTAAGAAAGAAAGAAATACCTCGAACTTCAAGAACCCTTCTAGAACATCCAAAAGGAGTGGGGCACTATCTCCATTTCTGTTGAGCTCATAGCCATTGTTGCTACTAAACTCAGACTTCCAAGAATCTTTTGGCTTTGCATAAGTTTTCAGGCGGAATGCAGATCACCAGATAAGTGAGAAAAGTTCATCTACAATCCTCTTAATGAAATAAAAAAGTTCAAAGAAAAGGAATTCAGTTGAATACCAAATTGCATTCTGGTTGATAAACTTTGAGCGTATGATTCAGTTGCGCCCAGTCCAAGTATTCACAAATCAATGCAGATAGCAACCTGCCTGCATTTCAACATTTTAAAAGTGATCAAGGTGACCTACTTCAACTGGACATAACCTCAATGTTGTTCATATTTCGTAAACATAGAAGCAAGCAAAGTTTCGGTCATATCACCCGACAAAATAGGGGACACGCAATTTGAACAAGCCAATAGTTATCAAGTATGGAGAAAATATGGCAGGTCTAAGAGTCAAACGCAAAGTTTGGCAACCAAGACATGCCATTTAGATCAAAATCATTCAAAGAGAAAAGATCTGAAGGATGAAAGTGAGGAGGCTAAAACTTGAGAAAGACCTTTAGAAGAAGCATGAAGCTGCCTTGCAGGATCATTGCAGCTTCCCAACAAAGCTGGAGGCAGACCTTGGTTGTTGTCGATCACTCGATCCTCTTCTTCGATTGCCTCAAAAACACTCGCGCGGAGCTCAGCCTGCGTAGCAACCGAACTATCATCTGAAATATAAACTCTTCAAACTCCAGAACACAATTTGCATTCACATTAAGGAAATTGATACACGAGCAGACCTAATTACTAAAATACGACGTAATTTGGAATCAATTATCGACAATAAAAAAAAGAGTACAACTTTTTGACAGACTCAGATTCTTGGGAATTCACATGAATTTTGTCAGATGCACAAGTAAAATTAAAATCATCGTCAGACATTCGAACTATTAGCCAAGGATCTGGCAGCAGGAACCCTAAAGAAGTATCTTTTTTTTTTAGGAGCTAATGAGTCGAAGAAAAAGTTACCCGGATCTTAGCGAGAAGACCTTTCTTCTCTAGGGTTCGAGTGACCAAGGTCTTGAGATCCATCATCTCTCTAGTATAATCGTCCATTGTTACAACGCCAATTCAAGTCAGATCAAATAACAGATTCCTGCTGGTGCAATCGGAGAATTTGACAATGCTGTTCGGCGAGAGTGGAAGAAGAGAGAAGACGTTTGAAAAATCGAAATAAAAATAAATTCAAAAAATATTCTACCATTTTTCTTTCCCATCTTTAAAAAAAAAAGGAGTTGATTCTACTGAATTTGAATACAAACAAACAAAGTTGGAAAGATGATTCTTGTTTTCGATCTTTCTGCAGATACATTTTCTAATGCAACACATTGGTTCCTCCTTAATCCTTATGATTCTTCTTTGTGAAATCCTCTCTTCTCAAAACATCTCAGAACGGAACAACGTTAACCTTTCAATATGTTTTTTTTTTTTTTTGGGAACAAGTTCTTAAAAGAGACAGATAGGTTCGTCGAAAACAAAATAAACCCAGTTGCAAATAAAGAACATACATATATAACACACACGTACACAAACCATAAACAAACTAATCGCGAAGCTGCATTTTATCGGAACTCTAAATCAATCCCTCCCTTCTTCTTCATTTGTTCCATCCCTCACATTCCTGCAACACAAAACAATCCAATGGATCAGATTACCACAACTTGCTTTTTCTTTTCTTTCATTTCAATCTGAACAAGGCAAGCTTTACCTCCAAGACGATGTTAAGTTCCGAGTTTTCCTATCCAGCTGAAGATTTTCTAGCGCCGCCGAAGCTCTCATTACCTCTTCATGCGCATCTTGATTACCGTTTCTCCAATTGAATTCATCGTTTTTGTACCCAGAAGTAGACAACCCGGCTCTTCTATCTGAAAAACAAAATCTTATCGAATTATTCGGTATCAACTCAAGTATCATAACCAATCTTTCAAGAAAATAGGGGAATGATAGACTCACCTGATCCTTGGGATGCCGAACCCGGCCTGCCCATTAATCAAACACCAAACAATCAAGCATGTCTGACTCAGATAGGCAACATGAAAAGAGTACTCTTTGATTTGGCGTTAAATGGAGTTGGAGATATGTGTACCTTCGTAGAGGAGGTAAGCTATCAGAAGCAGATGATCTGCGAGGAGGATTTCTGGACTCAAGGCTTGATGAGGACTCAGTTTCTGACTCTCTCCTTGAATTACCACCCATGGTCTGTGTCATGCTCTGAAAACAAAATGTTGATCACTAACTCCTGAGCAGAATACGGCATGATAAATAATAAAGGTTTTACTGTGAAACATGATCCTTTGATGAGTAGAGAAATCGAGGCTTCGACTTCGCCACACTTGTTTCTCAAACCTTTCAAGACTTTTAATCTCGAACTAAGACACCTAAAAAGAGTTATTTACTTGAAAAGGGTGTGACCTGTTTACTACAAAGTAACAAGTTTAAGCTTTTCTATAGGTTGGTGTTTGTAAAGCTTGAATGTCACTAACAGAAAAGAAACTGAAAGACCCTGAAAACGCATACAAACCGATGGACTATTGTAATTTTTTAGTTTTTTTTTTAATAGAAATTAGTAGTATAGATTATTAGATTGTCAAATTGAGTTCCTTCTTTTCTGTGAACATCTTCACAACAAAGTAAAAGATACCTCAAACTTCAAGAATCCATCAAGAACATCGAGAAGGAGCGGTGCGCTATCTCCATTTCTGTTGAGCTCAAAACCATGGTTGCTACAAAACTCGCCTAATTCAGACTTCCAAGAGTCTTTTTGCTGTGCATAGGTTTTCGGGCACAATGCAGATCACCGGATTAGTAGGAAAGCAAGGTTTTCAAGTTCATCTACAATCTACTGAACGAGAAAAACAAAAAGAGAAGGAATTACTTGATTACCAAATTGCATTCGGGTTGATACACTTTGAGCGTGTGATTGAGTTGCGCCCAGTCCAAGTATTCACAAATTAACGCAGATAGCAACCTGCCTGCATTTCATTCAACAGTTCAAAGTGAGGACCTACTGAACTGCTAAACCTCAATGTCCATATGCCAAATTGCCAAACCTAGACAGGCTATTCAAAATAAAACTCATGGAGAACGCAAAAAGAAGATAAAAACAGTGAGAAATGATGCAAAGACTACACAGCAGCCCTAAAGGTTTGAAAAAAAGAATCATCTGAGAGAAGAAAGCACATAAAAACCGATCCGAATGATCAAATCAAAGAGAGATATAGCTAAAATTTGAGAAAGACCTGATGGCAAAGCATGAAGCCGCCTCGCACCATCATTGCAGCTTCCCAACAAAGCTGGAGGCAGCCCTTCGTTGTTGTCGATCACTCGATCCTCTTCTTCGATTGCCTCAAACACACTCGCACGGAGCTCAGCCTGCAGAGAAACTGAACTATCAGCTCCTCTCCAAAATTCCATACGAAAAGTAAACAATTCAAATTCAGATTACAGTTTGCATCGATAAACGAACAGACCTAATCTCTAGACATGTTTGGAATCAGGATGGGTTTTATCGGGGATTCTTAGATGCATATGTAAACAACATTACTCAGATACTGAATCGACGAAACAAGGATCTGAACCCATAAACCCTAGAAAAGTAAAATTGAGTTTTTTTTTTTTTTTTTTCTGAACTGAAAGGCCGAAACTTGGAAATTACATCTCCGGTTCCATTTCCAAACAAATCTCTGCGAATTTCAAAGCGACTTCATATTATATCGAAGGAATCGGCAAGAGACAACAAGAAGAAAAAGTTACCCGGATCTTAGCGAGAACACCCTTCTTCTCTAGGGTTCGAGTGACTAAGGTCTTGAGATCCATCATCTCTCTAGTATAATCATCCATTGTTCAACCACTAAATCAAAATCCAAGTATGAAAATTGGAATTTTGAGAAAATGGGGTTTCTCTGTTGTGGAGAATTTGAAGATGGCCGTCCCCGAGATAGGTGTTGCGCCAAGCCGGAGTGCCCCGATTTTTAACGAAAATGAGAGAAAGACGTTGAAACAGAAAAAAAAATAAAAACAAAAACACACACACATCTTGCAGGCATTAATTCCTCTTTTTGAAAAATATTCCACAAAAGTTCGACTTTCTCATTCTTGTCCAAAATTTCAAAATCTTGAGATATTGCCCCCAATTAATGTGGATTTTTCTTTCTTTTTTCAGTATTTGAAACGAAAATGGTATAGCCCAACCCAACATCACATTTTACGATCAAAATTTGTGGGGTATTAGAAGAAGAATTAAGAAGAGGTGGTCTAGAGATTCAATTGGATCGTTGCAAAAGAGATCACAACACATTTCCATCTAGCGAGATGATTACCAGTGGCAAATTCGGTCCAATTTAGCCAAACCATATATGACAAAAGAATGTGTCGAAACTGCCTTTTTATTGGAACCGCACAATGCTGCTTCATTTGGACAGAATGAGATCCCATGTTATGGCAACGATCGAGGAGAAAGAATCATTACATAGTGTAGTTTGAAGTTGGAAATTCTCTGACAAAAGTATTAGCTAAATGATGGTAGATAATGATTTTTACTGTGTTTATCAAAATTAGAATCACCGATTATTGAAACTATATCCTATCTTATATAAAGTTAAAAGTTTGATTTTTTAAAGTAGATAATTAACGTGATCGCGATGTGTGTCAAATTTATCGATCATATTGTGTAAAAAAACGTATACCAATTAGATTTTGATATGTATCAAAAAGAAGTAAATATAATATATATATATATATATATATATATATATATATTATTTTGTCCGACATGTAATATTGGAATGAAAACCCGAAAAAGGAAACCAAGAAAGAATTAAGAATGTACTCCACTAACAGGTTTTGATATTCTGTTAGTGGAGTACAACATTCCAATGGTAGCAGGGCCACCGTGGGATGAGTGTTCTGAAATTTTAGAGCAGTATTAATGGCTATCTTGTGGCCAGAAGCCTCCACGAGGTCTTTGTTAGTAGAGAATTACATAGAAAAGCCTACTCCCTTTCGGTCTGGTCTGTTTTCTGCAAGTGTTCGCCAACCATACACAACAAAAAATAGGCGATTTCCGACGGCAGTTCCCATCGGAAATATGTCGAAAATAGCTTTTTTTAGACGGATATCTGACAGGAAAAATCCGTCTATTCCAACTCGTCGGAAATTCTATTTGGTCAGAAATCGGTCGGAATGTTCCGACGGATACCAACCGTCAGAAACTGGTCGGAATAGTTCTGACGGATTACTAACGGGCAAATTTCCGACAGATGTTTGATCTGAACTAACAGTCGGAACGTTGTCGGAACACCGTCAGAAATAAATCCGACAGACTTCCGACGAACCTTGTTTCCGACGAATATCGGAAAATTCAGTAGGAAAGCCATCGGACATCTGTCGGAAATATTTCCGACAACCTTCGACAGTTTGAGTTCCGACGGATATTCAATAATTTGTTTTTATTTATTTATTCAATTAATTATAAATTAATTAATTAAACCAAATTTATTAATTATATTAATTAAATAATTAAATGAAAATATTTGTAAAAAAAGAAATTAATTATTAAAATTCATTATGATAAAAAATAATTCATTAAACATAATAAAATTTGTCCAAAAAAACATAAAAAAATTAAATTCAAATGGTTGGAGAGTTGTCGGGGTTGTTAGGATTCCGAAAGAGATGGGGAATGCGCCATGCATGATCTTATGCAACTCGGTGAGCTGTGACTGGGTTGAGGTGTGTGCGGACTGTAACTCCTGAACATGCGCGTCACGTTCTTTCACCGTTTGGCTGAGCATACTGAGGAACCGAGGAAGAAGATTCTTGGGTCGGAAGTCCGCCTAACCCAGCGAATCGACCTTTGACTTTTCGAGTTTCCTACGAAAAAAACATAAAAATAATGTTATTAATGAAATGTCGAAAAAAAAAATAGAAAAAAAATAGAAATTTACACTGAGGACAAGGTCGTTGATCTCTTCCCAGGGTAACTCGTTCGAGGACATCGATCCATCGAGAGTGAGTTGTGAGATTCCAACTTCACGTTCCCGTTCCACCTTCTTCTTCTTATACGCCTCAACGAGCTCACGCATCCCCACGTCTTGGATCACACCGGTTTTTTTTTGGTTGGTGTACGAAAGCGCGGCATACTTGTCGAATTGGCCAATAACCGTCGTCGTAAGCGTACAGTCCCACGTGAACTCTTTGCTACATAAAAAAAAATGTTACTTATCAAAAATAAATTTGACAAAATGAATTAAAAAAATAAGAAAAATCCAAAATTATTTACCGCGAAACTCCGGTGCCACATGTCTTTCTCGGCGGTAGGCATGTCAGAGTATTTCTCGTGCGGTTTGTCCAACATGTTGTGGAGCATCCGCAAAATCCTCTATGTGATCTCAAGCGACAACTTAAACTTAAAAACATTTTAAAAAAAGAATTAATTACGTTAAGATTCAAAATCTAAATAAATTGAAATAATAAACGAAAATTTACTTACCAAATCCCGTCCTCGAACTTCGGGTCGAGACGGATGCAATGGCTCCGGTTGGACTGCTGGACAATATCCTTGGTCCTAATGTTGCTCCAAGCAGCGAATTGCTGGGAGTCCGAGACTTTAGTTCCCGAGCTCGATTCGCTAGGAGGCGTAGCGCGAGAACCCTGAGAACGGTGTCCTTGGGAGCCGCCACCCAACGTAGTGCGTCTTCGTTATTCCTGCGGGAAAAACATAAATTTCAAATTTTGCGATTCCCGAAAATTTCAAATATCCCGAAATTTTCCAAAAATTCAAAAAATTTCTAAACAATTTCCCAAAATTTAAAAACAATTCTTATAAGTTTTTATAATTTTATAAATAATTAAAAACTTTATAAAAACGTTTTAAAAAATCAAAATTTATAAAAAAACATTTTGTATATAATTATACAAAAAACGTTTTTTCTTTATATAATTATAATATTTATACAAAAATGTTTTTTAAATTATTCTTATATTTATACAATACAGTAAAACCTCTATAAATTAATACTCGATAAATTAATAATCACTATAAATTAATAAATTTCTCTGGTCCCGAATCGGGCCAGTGTCAAATTTAACACAATTCGATAAGATAATAAGATAATATTTTTTTTGAAATCCCTATGTAAATATATGGTCCCAATAATATGATAAATTAATAATTATGAATCTTATGCATACATACCTAAGACAATTTAGTAAAATATGAATCTATTGTTGTTTGTTTATTCGTAAAGTTAGAATCTCGTTGGAGCTCATCTCTAATCTTTCTTATTGCATCCATAACCTTTTAAAAGTACTAAACTAACAATTTCTTATTCCTTAGCTGGATCGTTTACAAAATTTTGGTCATTTGTAAAGTTTCCAGTAACTATTGCAAAGATAATGCCATTCAACTTCATCAAAGAAATTTATCTCTTTCTTATGATACAATATCCAATTACGATGTATAATCTATTCAAATAAAAAAAAATTAAAAGATTATACACTAAACTTTTTTTATCTCTATAAAATAATAATTATTAATTTATCAATAAATTAATAATTTATTAATTTATCGATTAATTAATACCTCTATAAGATAATAAAATTTTGAAGTCCCAACATTATTAATTTATAGAGGTTTTACAGTACTAACAACCTAATATTTATACAAAAACACTAAAATTTATATAAAACTAATAATCTAAATATAAAATCTAAACCCTAAAATTACAAACTAACAACCTAAATCTAAAAACATAACCCTAATCAAATTCCAAAACTAAATCTAACAATCTAACACCCTAACAATCTAATTCCAAAACGTTTTTACAAAAAACTAACAACCTAAAATCTAACAAAACTAACAAACTAACAAATTATAATTAAGAACTTACATATTATCCATGCGAGGGAGGGAGAGATCGCCGGAGAGAGGGAGAAGAATCGCCGGAGAGAGGGAGAAGAATCGTCCGAGAGAGAAAGAGAGAAGAAGAAATGAAGAAGAAGAAGCGGTTCGTTTAATTAAATTAATGAATTTCCGACGTACGGATCCGTCTGTTTTTAAAAAAAAATTCATTTAGGCGGTCAATCTTCCCGCGGTATCAAAAAAACCAAAGTCCGTCGGAAATCCGTCAGAAATTTCTGACGGATATGGGAATATACTGTATATTCTTTGCATGTGTTTCTATTGGGACACGTGTCGAAGGATCTAGATCCGTCGGAAATTTCGAATATAATATTAATTTATTAATTTTACAACATAATATTTAAACATATCACATAACATCTATATACCTTATACTATAACTTATACAAACACTTCCATCAAATTTTATAATTCTAGATAACACATTATACTTAGCATTTTTTTTGGGTTTTCGCAATGGATTATTACACTTAAATATATCAAATGTCTAAGTTTATAAAACTTCCACATAACAAATATCTAGTATAAGTACAAGTACATATTTTACAATGCAAAGTTTATAAAACTACTCTGAATCCGATGATGAGTAATCTGATTCTCCTGAATCGGAAGTTTCCCCAAATTCGTCAAATTCTTCCTCTGAATCCTCAAATACCCGATCGTCTGCATGTATGGTGAAATCAACAACAAAGTCGACCTCAAGGGAATGCTCGATTGAACCCAAACCTACGGAGCTTTAATTTGTTGGAGGGGTTCATGATCGGATACCCCATGAATCATACCTCTCGGGTTTATCGATGTGACTGTAACCCACGGGTCTTGCTTGTTTGTCACTCGAGGATAGGGAATATATATAGCATACATACACCATGTAATAAAGTCATTAAAAATTTAACCACGGGAATGCATAAATACTAACAAATAAACCTAAAAGAAAAAAACAAACATGGTCTGCTTGTGAAGCAAGTACAAATGGCTCGTATTTCTGGAGTCGCCTTCTGCTATGTAATGATGTAACACCAAATTGGTCATGTCCCACACCGCTTCCTACTAATGGGTCGTTCCAGTCGCATAAAAATGTAACGCATCTCAAACCGAGCATTCCCGGGTACTGAACATCGAAAATCTCACGTACGACACCATAGTATACAAGATCACTGGACTGAGTAGATACACCATATTCTGAAGTTGTCGCACTCCTATCATCACGAAGAATCTTAAAAGCGTACCCCCGTGTGCTATACATCACATGTGACTGCACGGTTGCTAGTGGAAAGCGCACAATTTCTTCTAACCACGAGGGAAATCTTTGTCCGTTAGCATTCTCTATCGTGACCTGCACAAATAAAATAAAAAAAGTCTAAAATAAATCATTCATTATATATGATAGATAAAAACAAGGCAATTAAAACACTTACATAATCTCTTAACCAACGTCCGAACTCTTCCTATTTGAGTTCGATTAGCTCGTCTTCTGTTTTGTTCGGAAATGCAAAACATTGATATGCCATATACATCATGTGAGATTGAAGTGATCATCACGTAAACATATATATAATCAAGGACCCAATAAATAATTAATAATTAATAATTTGGTTCAATATAATTAATACCTCTCATATTCATCAACTATGTCGCAGTTTGTGAGAATATACATATGCAATTGCTCTCGCTCCTGTGTTGAAAGTCTCTGCTTCTTGCATTTTTTCCACTAAGTTGTCCAATTTCTAAGAATATATGAGGAACATCGACCATAGAGAAAGGTATTACGCCTCCGTCATCATGTCGAGCTGGTCTACGACTCTTCGTTTTGACTTGTGATGGAAAGTATAACTCGGCAAAATGTGAGGTTTCTTCATTGATGCTCTGTGCGACAATAGAACCCTCCACTTTGTTCAAAATTTTCACATTCTTCTTTAGATGAAACATATACTGTTCGAAAGGATACATCCAATGGTACTGAACCGGGCCCCCAAGCTCTGCTTCTCGAGGGAGATGAATTGTTAGATGTTCCATAACATCAAAGAAGGAAGGCGGAAATATCTTCTCCAAATTGCAAAGGATTACAAGTATATTATTCGCAAGGTTGCGGATACCGTCTGATGTAAGAGAGCGCGAACATATATCTCAAAAAAGGCATCAATCCCTGCATAATATGCATAACAAACGAATAAATAAATACTAAAGTATTGTGTAAAGTATTAAAAAAATTATTTAATGATTGTACCTGCAATTGCTTCGTGGACATTACGTGGTAGAAAGCACAAATAATCAGGTTGAAAGCGCAATTCCCTGACTACGCCATAAAGAAAGTTAGGCTTGATAACGCTGGTGAATTCATTTCACAAACCTTTAATAACTATCGTATGTCAATGGGAATCAATGTTGAGCATCCGGTCCCCAATGTACATACACAAAATGACATAGCTGAATCTTTGATTAAGCGTCTGCAACTCATTGTTAGACCATTAATATTGAGAACAAAGCTCCCAATTTCTATATGGGGTCATGTTATCTTCCATGCTGCGTCACTAGTCCAGTTAAGACCAAACGCATATAATAAACACTACCCTTTACAATTAACATCTGGCCAGGAGCCAAATGTATCTCATCTCCATGTTTTTGGTTGTGCGGTTTATGTTCTTATAGCCCCACCGCAAAGAACAAAAATGGGGCCACAAAGGAGATTGGGTATATACGTTGGTTATACATCACCAAGTATAATTCGGTACCTTGAACCGCAAACTAGTGATATGTTTACGGCTCGTTTTGTCGATTGTCAATTTAATGAAGATGAATTTCCAGCGTTAGGGGAGGAATTAAAGAGATTCCAAAAGATGCTACATGGTGCACACCATCTTTGTTGCACATATATCCCCCTACAAATCAACGCGAACTCGAAGTACAGAAAATCGTACACTAACAAAATATGGCAAATCAATTACCAGATGCTGATAAGCTCAAAATTAATACCCTAAAAGTACTAAAGCTGTAGCTGCAGTATAGTAGGGGTCGAACCACGAAGACTCAAGAAAATCACACAATAGATCAATTAGTTTCGAATTAAGCTAAGTAATTCAGTTGAAACAGAAAGCAATAAACAATAAAAGAGTTGATTAAATTCGATGAAGAGAATATAGGCCCAGGGTGTTTCTCATGAAATCAGGGAATGCAGGTAACCAATCAGTCAGGATTCAGGTTATGCACGGTTCTTGAACTCAAATCACTAAGCTATAATTAACCAACTGTCGTTGCAAGAATTATCTAAATCTAAATCCCAGAATTCCAAATCTCTTTGCAAATCCTAAAGATCTAAACCAGCTTTAAAGTTCAGGTTTGATATGTTCACAAAACAACTAAACCAAATCTCTTTGCAGATAGCTATTTTGGTCACCCTAAGTTATGTCAGATTATCAATTGCACTGTCGTGCCTAATCGATTAACCTAAGATCTAAGTTCCAGATTCGTCAACCTAGAATTAGCTTTGAGAACAACCTAAGGTGAAGAACTAATTCAGATTATGAATCCTAACCAATCAATTACCAGCACTCAATGAAATCTTTTATGAGAAAACCCTAAACCTAAAGTGGATATACTCAGACATGATTAATGGAACAGAAATCATAGATGAATAGAATTGCATAGAAGAAGTCAATAAGAAACAAAGGGGTTCAGAATCGTCTCCCAAAAACCCTGTAACAAATCTCTCTCACAAAAACCAGAGTAAAAATAAAGCGTAGCCTCCAAAAAGTGGCTAGAAACCCTAATTATAAGTTAAAACACGTTTTGGGGCTTCTTGTAAATAATAAAGACTTATGGGGCAAGGTGCAGATTCTTCAGATTTGTAAAAAGTCGTGTTTCCTTTTCCATGGACGACGACGGTATCGACCGATACCATAAGTGGTATCGATCGATACACGGGCAGTGAGTCACGTTCCTTCCTTCATGGTGTCAGTATCGATCGACACTAGGTGGTGTCGGTCGATACAAGGGCTTCAAATCGGCTGTCCCAGCTACACGATCTCTGCTTTGCTCCAAAATGCTCCAAAATGTTTCAATATCTCCAATTATGCTTCAAACGTGCCAAAACCTGAAAAGACTCTAAAAGATTACAAAAACACTAGAAAAACTCTAAAAACCAGACCTATATCATGGATAAAAACGGGTAAAAACCATGATATATCAACTCCCCCAGACTTAATCTTTGCTTGCCCTCAAGCAAACAGAAAGCTGAACCAGAGAAAGAGGTTTGAAAACACGGAGACTCACATGTTCTTGAATCACTGCAATGACCCTTTTCCTCAGCTCTCCATATATCACCTAACTAGTTTCAGATCTAACCACCATGTACTTCTCCGTAGACATTCGCAGCTTCCAAGACTCCACACATTATTTCACAACATTATCCATCCAAGCCTTCATCGCTAGTTTCATCGCTGTAATCAATGCCAAGAACCTTCTAAACTCTTTCTCATACAATATCATGACAAAAGAACCAGCTGATTTTCACACTTTTGGTATTGTTTCCTCTCCCCAGACTTGTTTCTCATCATGTTCTTTTTTTTTTTTTAGATCTGCATATACACATTAATGTCTAAAACGCGAGTATTGATGGTGTTTGCCACCGAATCCCCGGTTCTTCCCTCTCTAGGTATCAAAGGCATAGGCGAATAGTGGTATCACGGGAAATTTTCCTAACCTCGCTTCCAACCTTTGTGTGATCATTCCTTCACAAGTAGAATAATGGGATCGCTGGAAATTTTCCTAACCCTCTACTCATAAGAAAATCATTTCATCTTTTTATGCTCTTATTTATAAACGTATAACAGGGGAGAGGAATACAATTATTTTCTACACATGAGTTCCTTTGTTAGATATGAATGAGGAATCAAACTCTATGGACATCAACCACATCGATGAAGTGCAAAAATTTGGCTCAGGCTCGAATGAACTCTGTTGGAAACATGGGTGTCTTCTAGTTAACTGGTCAGCCTTTGGATTTTTCATTAGTCTGATGTATAACTGATTCTGCAACAATGGTCACTTATAAGCAAAGTCAGAACAATAGATTCAAGAAAAAGATCATCATCTGTAACAAGTTTTGACTCAATAAAACAATTTTTGACTCAAAAACGACTGACTCTAAGAAAAACAAAAACATTGTCAGCAACTACCTCCCCCAGACTTGAACAACACTGTCCCCAGTGTTCTTTAGCCTAGAGTTGGTAAAAGAAACCAAAAGAACTGAGTGGAATCGATGGAGGCTGTGGAGAGAAAGAGAAAACCCAAGGGTTTGAAAAGGAAACTTACATGCGCGTGGGGTATCGACCGATACCATTACTGGTATCAACCGATACTCGGATCATGGGTCGATGTAATCTCTGCTCCTCATTGTGTCAATCGATACCAGAATGGTATCGGTCGACACAGCACATGTTCATCTGATTCACACAAAGACACAAGACACAAAAACGAAAAAAAATGACAAATAAAAAACTTATATACAGACTCACCAGTGAGTTGTCTCCCACCAAGCGCTTGTTTTACGTCACTAGCCTGACTTTGGCTCAGGTGATCAGTCAGGAGAAAATTGAGAACTTACTCCCAGGCAAGTTCTACAACTAGACACTTCCAGCTTCAGAGTTCTGCTCAACATGCTCTCCACAACCTCCTTTCCTTTCTCTTTCAGCTCCGAAATAAGAATAACTCTAGCCTTAGAGAATGGTTTTGAGGTTCCTTTGCACTTCACCTTATACTCAATTGAATCTCCATCACACTTCTGAGGGATTAAAGTCATATAGGCATCACCCTTGACTCTTTTGCTCTTCACTTTCTTCTTTGCCTTAGCCGTTGTGATATCTCTCTTCGTGATGATAGAAGGACCATCTAAAACGTCTATGACAGTTGACTCATCATAAGGCTCTTCCAAAAGATCAACCATCAACGTCTCTCTTGTAACAACGGTGATGCAAGAGATATGTTTGGGAGCTCTTCTAGAATGGATGGCTTTATAGGAGATCTCCTTGTCAATGTATGAGAATGAGATTCTCTTACTGGGTGTGTCTATAACTGCACCAACTGTAGTCATGAACGGTCTTCCAAGAATCAAAGGCGTACTAGATCTTGCACTCATCTCCACAACCTGAAAATCAGTAGGAACTAGACAATCTCCTACTTTAACAAGCAAATCAGGGATGGTACCATATGGAATTGAGGTTGAAGAGTTTGCAAATGTGAGAGTCATCTCAGCATATCTAATACCAATTCTCAACCTCTATGCAATTGCCCTTGACATGACATTGACGCTAGACCCTGAATCAATGAGAGACTATTTGAATTCAACTCCAGATATAGAGCATGGAACTGAAAATTTTCATGGGTCTTCTCTCTTAGTCAACTGCTTCATTGGTGGTGGTGTGCTTCTTGCCTTGACAAAGAATGCTTGGATCTCTTCTAGAGTTTCTCTGCAATCTCGGAAGTGACTAAGCAAATCGGCTGTCCCAGCTACACGATCTCTGCTTTGCTCCAAAAAGCTCTAAAATGCTTCAATATCTCCAATTATGCTCCAAACGTGCCAAAACCTGAAAAGACTCTAAGAGACTACAAAAACACTAGAAAGACTCTAAAAACAATACCTATATCATGGCTAAAAACGGGTAAAAACCATGATATATCAGATGCGTTCACCGATACAAAAAGGGTGACAAAATCATATATACCTGCTCTGAATGCTCCATCAAGAATTAACGTTCTTGAATAACAAAATTGATGGGAATATAGCAAACGAACCCAAAATTCAATTGAAAAGGGGGAGGCCAATTGGTTCTAAAAACAAAAATCCCCAGAAGAAAAATAATTTGGGAGAACAAAACGAAAATGTTCCCGAAGAACCATATAAAGAAAAATGTCCATAAGACATATATGAAAATGGTCCAGAAGAACCACATACAGAGAAAAGTCCTGAAGATGAAAATGACAAAGAAAAATATGAGATTTCCATTAACTATGCCCAAGACGGAAAAATATGGGATAGAAATGAAATAGAAGATAATGATGAAATTTTCTCATTCTCTGTATCCAAAGACATTGATTATGAAGTTGATGATCCATACCCAAGGTCCGTATCAGAGTGCTAGAAAAGGCCTGATTGGAAGAAATGGCAAATGGCCATGAAAAATGAATTATTCTCCCTCAATAAAAGATATGTTTTTGGACCTATTGTCACTACACCTGAATATATAAAACCGGTTGGGTACAAGTAGGTTTTTGTACGGAAAAGAAATGAGAAAAATGAGGTAACAAGATACAAACCCCGTCTTGTTGCACAAGGATTTTCTCAAAGACCGGGAATTGATTATGAAGAAACATATTCCCCAGTTATGGATACAATTACATTCAGATTTTTAATGAGCCTTGTGACATCCAAAAATCTAGAAATGTACGTACCTTATGGATGTAGTGACAGCATATCTATATGGATCACATATGAGGATCCCAGAAGGATTAAAAATGCATGCATCATTAAACTCAAAACCCATAGAGATATGTGCGATCAAATTACAACGATCACTTTACGGATTAAAACAATCCGGGCGCATGTGGTATAATCGCTTAAGCAAATATTTACTAAAGAAAGGGTATGTGAATAATGCAATTTTCCCTTGCGTCTTTATTAAGAAATCTTCATCAGGATTTGTGATCATTGATGTATATGTTGATGACATGAACATCATTGGAACTTAAAAAGAAATTGATGACGCAAGAATTCATATGAAAGAAGAGTTCGAAATAAAAGATCTCAGACAGGCAAAATTTTGTCTTGGACTCCAGATATAGCACTTCCGAGATGGAGTATTTGTGCATCAATCAAATTATACCAAAAGGATCTTACAACATTTTTATATGGATAAAGCGAATCCTTTGAGTACTCCAATGGTTAATCGATCTCTCAATACTGAAAAATATCCATTCCGACCTTGTGAAGATAACGAGGAAGAGTTAGGTCCTAAAGTACCTTATATGAGCGCTATTGGTGGACTTATGTATCTTGCAAATTGTACCCGACCAGATATACATTTGCTACAAATCTACTTGCAAGATATAGTTCGTCACCTACGCACAGACATTGGAATGGGATAAAACATATATTTCGTTATCTTCAAGGAACAATTAATTTGGGATTATTTTATCCTCGAAATTCCAAATTTGGTTTAGTTGGTTTCGCATATGCAGGATATTTATCAGATCCGCATAAATCTCGGTCGCAAACTGGATATGTTTTCACCATTGGAGGAACTGCAATCTCATGGCGATCCCAAAAGCAAACTTTGGTTGCCACTTCTTCAAATCATGCAGAAGTTATTGCACTTCATGAGGCATGTAGAGAATGTGTATGGCTCAGATCCATGACTCAACACATTCAAGAAGCCACCAGAATAATCACCAGCAAAGAACCAACAATCTTGTATGAAGATAACGATGCATGCGTTGCCCAGACAAAAGAATGCTATATCAAGAACGACAGAACAAAACACAACCCTCCAAGATTTTTCTCTTACACTCAAGAGCTCGAAAAAAATCAAGAAGTGGATATCCGATATATTCGCTCAAGTGACAAAGCAACAGATTTATTTACGAAGGCGCTTCCTACTACAACATTTAAGAAACATATTCAAAGTATCGGAATGCGTCATCTACGTGATCTATAAGGAAGGTATCATATCCATCATTTCGAGGGGAAGACTGCACTCTTTTTCCCTTATCATAGTTTTTATCCTATTGGATTTTTCAATGATTATGTTTTTAACGAGACAGTACGTAAAACGTTATATTGATGGATAACTAAAGGGGAGTGTTGAAAATGGAATAACTAATCCATCCACTCAACGATCCACTTACGATATTCAGCCGCCCCACTTACTGCATAAGTCACTACCTCACTTGTATAAATATGTGATGCTTGTAAATGATTCAAGATACACATAAGTAATAAGAGAAACATATTCTCTCTGTCCTTCACTTACGCTCTCTCACGTGTCACTCTCTTCTTCTTTCTTTCTCTCTATATACGTTAAACACATATATAGTTATATAGACATATCTGATCACCTTATATATTATTGTATCGTAGTTTATAACAGAAACAAGAAAAGTGTAACAAAAAACTCTTTCATCTACTTTGCTAAAAGGCCCTAAAACTAAAAAAAAAAAAAAAAAAATGTGTTTTTACAAATCTGAAACTCTATATATATGTTGAAACAAAGGTCAAAATTCAAATCAAACTGAACTTTGAAGAAGAAGAAAAACTATATTAAAACACGTGCAAGTAATTAGTAAACCGTAAAGCAGTTAGAAATCAAATTCAACGAATACGTCTACTACCCAATTAACGTATTTTAAATAATAAAACAATGAAGATGCGTTGCGTCACAAATATACACAAATGTGTACATGAATTGTGTATGAATGTGGATGCACATGTGTATGTATACGAGTATATAAATTTTAGTCCAACTTATTCAAATATTGTTTTTGAAACTAAATTGTGCCCAAAAAAAAAGAAAACAAAAAATCACCAAAATATAGTAAAACTTCTATAAATTAATACTCGATAAATTAATATATCACTATAAATTAATAAATTTCTCCGATCCCGAATCGGGTCAGTGTAAAATTTAACACAATTCGATAAGATAATAAGATAATAATTTTTTTGAAATCCCTATGTAAATATATGGTCCCAATAATATGATAAATTAATAATTATAAATTTTATGCATACATACCTAAGAAAATTTAGTAAATTATGAATCTATTGTTGTTTGTTTATTCTTAAAGTTAGAATCTCGTTAGAACTCATCTCTAATCTTCTTTATTGCATCCATAACTCCTTGAAAGTACTAAACTAACAATTTTTTCTTTCTTAGCTGGATCGTTTGCAAAATTTTGGCCATTTGTAAAGTTTCTAGTAACTATTGCAAAGATAATGCCATTCAACTTCATCAAGAAAATTTCTCTCTTTCTTATGATACAATATCCAATTGCGATGTATAATCTATTCAAATAAAATAAAATTTAAAAGATTATACACTAAACTTTTTTTATCTCTATAAATTAATACCTCTATAAGATAATAAAATTTTGAAGTCCCAACATTATTAATTTATAGAGGTTTTACTGTATGTTGTTAAAAATCAAATTCTATCCGGAATAAAACCATATCATCACTCAATTCTAGTCTGTTTTTTTTTTTATTTTTATCACCTAATTCAGTTTTCTTTTTATTTTCCCTCTTTTATACATCTATGGTCATGTTCGTTTGTTCATCCAACAATTACATCCAGAAGCAGATATGATATACAATTCGTTTTTGTCAAAATAAGAAGTGCATCTAGATGTAAAAACATGATTCAAAATGAAATGCATCCAAAATAATTGGATATTTTGGATACACTTGAAACTAGAGTTTGGATACACCAAAGTGCATCCAAAATCACAAAAGTCAAAAATACCCTCGTTTACAAGCATAACTTAAATTATTTATCTCACTAAAATAAAACTTAAATTATTTATATTTTATTATTTTCAACAAAAAAAATTACGCCACAAAAACTACAAAATAGCGGTTTCCCGCCAAAACCGCGAAATCGCGGTTTCTCGTCAAACCCGTGAAATAGAGACTTCCCGTAAAACCTTAAAATTGCGGTTTTCCGCCAAAACCGTGAAATTAGTGATTTTCCGCCAAAAACCGCAAAATAGTGTTTCCCGCCAAAACCAAAAATATTGGTTTCCCATCAAATTCGCAAAATAATGTTTTCCCGCCAAAACCGCGAAACAACGATTTCCCGCCAAACCCTCAGAACAATGATTTCCCGCCAAACCCGCAAAACAACGATTTCCCGCCAAAATCGTAGAATAATTGTTTCCTGTCAAAACCGTGAAAATAGCGATTTTTCTGCCAAAACCATGAAAATAGTGGTTTCCCGCGAAAACCGAAAATAACGGTTTAATTTCTGTAAAAACTGCAAAATAGCGTTGTCCATGAAAACATTAAAAAACGGTTTTGCCGTTAAAACTACAAAATAGTGGTTTCATGTCAAAACCACAAAATAGCTATTATAAAAAGTTATAATCTAAAAAGTATTTCTTAATTTAGCTATTTCATTAAAATCGAATTTATAAAATATTTGAATATTAATTTGATAATTAATTAGTTATAAATATAATTTAGATTATAAAAAATGTTATTAACAAAAACATGTATTTTTTAGTCATTTGGTTTTAAAGTACATCCAGATAATATATACAAACATACAAACAAACATAACTGCATCTATATGCAATTTCTAGATACAAAAAACAAATATAGAAATGAACTGCATCTGGATGTTGCGTCCATATACTGCATCAGATGCAGTTTCTAAACGCGCCACCCAGATACACAAACGAACATGGCTTATATCTCTACCAACAAAACCCCCCATATTTATTAATCCGAGGAATCGCTTCTCACTCGCTTACATTGTTAAATTTAAAATTTATTCACTCACATATTGGATATAGTGTTATTAAACTACACCTATGTAGTTTAGTTCTAGTTAAAATTATATGTAGATCATGAATAATATACGACGGAAAAAAAAGTGTATGGGGGTGAATGGTTTTACAGGCTGGAAAATATTTCCTTTGAAGTAATGTTTTATCGTATTATACTTTAATGGTTTTAAGGCAATATACTCCTACAAAACACACACATCTTGATTTATGCCAAAAATATATGATTTATGTTTATATTAAAAGTCACAATCACAGTTAAAATTTCTCAGTAAAAATTTGAAGTTAAGAGTTGCAACACCAAAAATCTACTATAAAAAAAGAGGCTATGAATGGACATGCTGGGTAGACTGTACCCATAGAAATTAGAAACACAAGTCCAAAAGATTAAACAAAGAAATTAACCACCATCATCACAAGTATAATTCACGTGGAATTTTCAAGGCAGTTAAAAACAATGGTGGTGAACATTTTTTTCTTTTTGAGTGCATGGACTCAAAAAGAGAAAATTATAAAGTGACAAAAATCATTTTCGTATATACTAAATTAGTATGTTTGAATACTAGCATAACTGATACAACACAAGTATACAACCATTAAAAGAAGTTATAGCCGTAAAAAACATTTCAATTTTGGTAGAGTTTAGAGTGTAGATGACTTCAAAATCGAGTATGGTCATGGTGAATTGAAAATGATTAAGGTAATTAAGTTTATTGTGCATTGCAAGTTACTATATGAAGAATTGTACTGTATGATAAAAGTTACTTTTACCTAATCTAGAATCGATATTTTATGGAAAGAAAAAATACCCAATATTTAGTCTTACCAAATAAGGAAAGGCCAGATTCCTTAAAATCTAGGTTTTCTTGTAAATCTGGATAAACTGAACGGTTGAGATCCATTTTTATAACCAACTTATCATCAAATCTATCAAAATTATTGAATAAGAGATATAGATTTGAAGTGATTGGTGAGTAGTTGAATATGTGACAATTGACGTAACCCCACTGTCCCTCTGTCTCCATTAAGGTTTCTCTCTCTTATTACTCTCAATAAATAAAGAAATAGAGTAGTTGGCATATTGGACCCATCCTTGATCTGGGCCCCAACGTGTAAACATCACACTCTCTCTCTTATTCTTTATTTCATTGACTATACACATTTATCATTTTTAGGATAGTTTATGTTGTGGTCGAGATTATCTTTCTGTTCCTCCAATTATTTTGAATTGAAGATGCAGTCTCGTTACGTAAGAAGAAACAAATCTTGAGAAATGATTAAATGAATGTGTAAGGATGGTTAAAATATCCGTAATGATTTATAGGAGTTAATAAATTTTGTTTAGAAATTTATAGGACTTCATTTTTTAAAAAAGTTTAGTGCATATAAAATATTCAACGAATAATGAAAATTCTCTAAAAATATATAGCACATTTATAAGTTTTGGTTCGCAAAGTATCAAGTTTACTTTCCTACAGTGGCATCAAATAAATGATTAAAAGACTGATTTTTTCATGAAAAAATTATAATCATATTAAATAATGTATTTTGAATTTTTTTATTCAAAAACTTTTTCCTGAATTTTTTTTGAAACATGTTAAAAAAAAATTAAGAACCCCTTCATAAATACTAGTAAATCTTTCTTAAATTATGTATTTATGAACCCTTTCCTAAAAATAATTCCATAGATGTTTAGTATACCGTTCGAACACATTTATAATCACATTCTTAAACTTTTAAAACCGCTTTCCATATGTTGAAACCATTTATAATGTTTAGTAAACTCTTTATGAACTTTTAGGAATCTCTTCCTAACAATTGTTTGTAAACCATTCATAAAAATTAGTAAAATTTTCCTAAATTGTTAGGAACACTTCTTACATCCATAGAGCTTATAGTGCTCAATCTATGTTCAATTTCATATACTTGAGGAGCATCATCTTGTTTAAAACGAGACATGAGATTGTTCCATATACTTTCAATTGTAGACATGGCAATAGCTTTGCCCTATCTTCTTAGAGACAAAATTCATTAACCAAGTATCGACCATATCATTGTAACGAAGCTAAGAACCAGAATCCCTATCACTATCCGGAGGTTTTCGAATCATACTGTCAAGGAAGCCCAATTTGTTGCAGTCTCCATGAATGAAAATTAGCGCCGATAGTAAGACGGTTTGTTACCAGTTGTAATCCGGCATGATATGTGCTATGAAGGTAGTATGAATTATGTCTCATTGGATCGCATGAGTTCTTTGCACCAAACGAAGATTGATTCAAAGAAGAAATTGGATCCGAAGAAGTATTTGAGTTGGATGCCATAGCAAATTGAAAGTAACCGTAGATTTAGGTGTTTAAAAGTTAAATTCACCCAAAGAATCAAGAGACTGTGTCGAATCGATGAAAACAAAAGGAATCAAACACAATTATGTTAAAGAAAGAATGAAGAGAACCGATTGAAAATCGAGAGAATGACAAAGCGACAAATGATAAAAACAATCGAAAGCAATTGATCGAGAATACGATCAAAGCAAGACGCACTCATTTTCCCCGATCATGATGCTGTAATACCATAACAAACTCGGGAATGTATGATCGGAAAAGATGAACCAAAGAATAAAAATTTGTTATCAATATTAATTATATCTTTAATTGTAAGTTGAAAATGTACTATGAATAAGAGCAAATCGAATAAGAAAAAAGTGGAAAAACTAGAGAAAAAATTGCAAATTGAGGCAAACACCCGTTTAGGTTTTTTTTACAAATCGTGTGAATCATGTTTACAAATCCTAAAACCTTGTAATTATAAGCCCCAAAAACCCGATTCATAATCTCACTTAATAAAAAAAACCATTTCATAAGCCCAATACAAAATCGTACCTCTTCTCGCTCAAGCAGGACCCATAGCATACTTAATAGTAATTGTCACCTAGAAACAACAGTATATTATAGTTTCCTTCATATACACTGAGTTTAACTAGATTATGCTAACATGAATCATGAATAAAATACTTATGATATTCACTCACGTCTTTGTTTTTTAATTAAAAAAACACTACAAGAAAACATGCGATTTTCTACGGCAATTTTCGTCGGAAAATGCCCTTTTCGACGGGAAAAAGTCGTCGGTTTCAGCTCGTCGGAAAGTGATTTCTGTCGGAAATCCGTCGGAATGTTCTGACGGATTAAAGTCGTCGGAAAATGGTCGGAACATTCCGACGGATTATCGACCGCCGTATTTTCGACGGATCATCTGACGGATATTTGATCAGAAATATACGTCGGAACGTTGTTGGAAAGCCGTCGGTAATATTTCCGACGGGATTCCGACGGTCAGTGTTTCCGACGGGTATTCCGACAGATCAGTGTCCGAAAATTATGTCGGAAATCCGTCGGATAGTCGTCGAAAACTTTTCCGACAACCCTCCGACGGATTTCTGACGGACCGTTTCCGACGGATATTCAATAATTAGTTTTTATTTTGAATTTTATTTTATTATTTAATTTTATTTTAATTATTATTAATCATATTGAAATTTTTTTTTTAATTATAAATAAAAATATTTGTAAAAATAAATTAATTATTAAAAATTCATTAAACATTTAAATAAATTCATTAAAAATATTTGGAAATTTCAGACGGATTTTCGACGGATTTGGGAACATACGGTATATTCCTTGCATGTGTTTCTATTGGCCAGTCAACCGGCACATGTCCAAGGTCCCAGATCCGTCGGATTTAGGGTATATTTGGGGTTTGGGGTTACGTAATAAGGTTTAACTAACTCTAATCTACATGTTTCATTAAAAAAAAATTGTTAATTCATCAATGTTAAAGATTTTTAATGAGGTTAATAATTTTACAACATAAAACTATAACATTTCACATAACATCTATATACCTTATACTATAACTTATACTAACACTATCAAATTTTATAAAATCTATAACACATTTTTATTTTGAACTTTGACAAGTTGAAACTATTGTATATACATTATACAAGTATTTGTCTACAATTTCTACAAAAAAAAACCTAACCCATATACCCTAAACCACATTTTTTATAATCCGTCGAAAATCCGTGGGAAATTTCCGACGGATATGGAGCTTGAAGGTGCAAAACATGATGTAAACGAGGTAAACATGTTTTCCAGATGCATCCGTCGGAAATTTCCCATGGATTTCCGACGGATTCAGAATCCCCCCGGCTAAAACTGATTCGGTCTGCCATTCATTCGGCTAAAACTGAATCCGTCGGAAATCCGTGGGAAATTTCCGACGGATTAAGAATCCCCCGGCTAAAACTGGTTTCGGTCTGCCATTCATTCGGCTTAAACTGAATCCGTCGGAAATTCGTGGGAAATTGCCGACGGATTTCCGACGGAAGTATACTTAGCATTTTTTTCTCAGTATTTCAAAAAGGATTATTAGACTTAATTATATCAAATGTTTAAGTTTATAGAAATTTCACATAACTAATACATTCCACATAACAAATTTCTAGTACAAGTACAAGTACATATATTTTACAATGCAAAGTTTATAAAATTACTCTGAATCCGATGATGAGTAATCTGATTATCCTGAATCAGAAGTTTCCCCAAATTCGTCTAATTCTTCCTCTGAATCCTCAAATACCCGATCGTCTGTATGTATGGTGAAATCAACAACAAGGTCGACCTCAAGGGAATGCTCGATTGAACCCAAACCTACAGAGCTTTGTTAAAGGGGTTCATGATCGGACATCCCATGAACCCTACCTCTCGGGTTTATCGATGTGACTGTAACCCACGGGTCTTGCTTGTTTGTCACCCTAGGATAGGGAATATAGCATACCTAGACCATTTAATAAAGTCATATAAAAATTTAACCACGTGAATGCAAAAATAATAAATTAAAACCTAAAGTAAAAGAAAAAACAAACCTGGTCTGCTTGTGAAGCAAGTACGAATGGCTCGTATTTCTGGAGTCGCCTTCTGCTATGTAATGATGTAACACTAAATTGGTCGTGTCGCACACGCTTCCTACTAATAGGTCGTTCCAGTCGCATAAAAATGCAACGCATCTCAAACCGAGCATTCTCGGGTACTGAACATCGAAAATCTCACGTACGACACCATAGTATACAAGATCACCGGACTGAGTAGATACACCGTAATCTGAAGTTGTCGCACTCCTATCATCCCAAAGAATCTTAAAAGCGTACCACCGTGTGCTATACATCACATGTGACTGTACGTTTGCTAGTGGAAAGCGCACAATTTCTTCTAACCACGTGGGAAATCTTTGTCCGTTAGCCTTCTCTGTCGTGACCTGCACGAATAAAATCAAAAATGAGTAAAAGCAATCATTCATTATATATGATAGTTAAAAACAAGGCAATTAAAACACTTACATAATCTCTTAACCAACGTCTGAACTCTTCATGTTTGAGCTTTATTAGCTCGTCATCTGTTTTGTTCGGAAATGCAAAACGTTGATATGCCATATACATCCTATGAGATTGAAGCGATCATCACGTTAACATATATATAATCAAGGACCCAATAAGTAATTAATAATTTCGTTCAATATAATACCTCTTATTCTTCAATTCTATCGCAGTTTGTGAGAATATACATATGCAAATGATCCCGCTCATGTGCTGAAAGTCTCTGCTTCTTGCTTTTTCCACTAAGTCGTCCAATCTCTAAGAATATATGAGGAACATTGATATGCTCAAATATAATACCTTAAAGTACTAAAGCAGTAGTTGCAGTAAGTTAGGGGTCGAACCACAAAGACTCAAGATATCACTCAATAAATTGCAAGATTTGAATTAAGCTAAGTCAATAGATTAAACAGAAAACAACTAAGATTATCAAGTAGGTTGTAAATTCAATGGGAAAAACTAGGCTCAGTGTATCTCTCAGGAAATCAGAGAATGCACACAAATCAATCTATCAGGATTCAGATTTAGCACGGTTCTTGAACTCAAAACACTAAATTATAATTAACCAACTTTCGTTGCGAGAATTATCTAAGTCTAAGTCCTAGAATTCCAAATTTCTTTGCTAATCCTAAGGATCTAAACCAGCTTTAGAGTTCAGGTTTGATATGTTCAAAAAGCAACTAAACCAAATTTCTTTGCGGATAATTATTTTGCTCACCCTAGGTTCTGTCAGGTTATTCAATTGCACTTTCGTGCCTAATCAATTAACCTAAGATCTAAGTTCTAGGTGATCAGGCTAGAATTAGCGCTAAGAACAACATATGGTGAAGAACTTAATTGATTATAAACCCTAACAAATCGATCTATCTAACATTCAGAGAAATCCTTTTATGAGAACCCTAAACCTAAAAGAGAACTACTCAGACATGGAGATTAAAGAAAACAACATGACTGAATAATACTTGAATAAGTAAAATAGGAACAGAGTAAAACAAAGGTTCGAAATCTTCTCTCTGACGAACAAAGTTCATATTTGTCTCCTTCAAAATCTCTCTCAACAAAACCAGAATAGAATAAAGCTTAATAGCCAAAGTGGCTTAAAACCTAACTTAAACTCCTAAAACACGTTTTGGACTAAATTGTAAATAATAAAGTCTTCTGGGCAATTTTGCAATTCTTCAACTCTTCATAAAAATCGCGACTCGTGTCTTGCTGCAGTAAGTATCGACCGATACTAGGGTAGTGTCGATCGATACTGAGGCGTCAAATCGGGTACTCAGCTACACGAACTTCTGCTTCGCTCCAAAATGCTCCAGAAAGCTCTAATATCTCCAATTATGCTCCAAACGTGCTAAAACCTGTAAAATACTCTAAAACACTACAAAATAGTAGAAAGTCTCTATAAAACGGACTTATATCATAGCTTAAAAGGGGTAAAAACCATGATATATCAAACATTGACCGGATAGAAAGGTAGTACGCCTCCGTCATCATGTCGAGCTGGTTTACGACTCTTAGTTTTGACTTGTGATGGAAAGTAGAACTCGGCAAAATGTGAGGTTTCTTCATTGATGCTCTGTGCGACAATAGAACCCTCCAATTTGCTCTAATTTTTCACCTTCTTCTTTAGATGAAACATATACCGTTCGAAAGGATACATCCAACGGTACTGAACCGGGCCCCCAAGCTTTGCTTCTCGAGGTAGATGAATTGTTAAATGTTCCATAACATTAAAGAATGAAGGCGGAAATATCTTCTCCAAATTGCAAAGGATTACGGGTATATTATTCGCAAGGTTGCGGATACCGTCTGATGTATGAGAGCGCAAACATATATCTCGAAAAAGGCATCAATCCCTGCATAATATGGATAACAAATGAATAAATAAATACTAAAATATTGTGTAAAGTATTTAAAAATTAATTTAATGATTGTATACCTGCAATTGCTTCGTGGACATTACGTGGTAGAAGATATGCAAAGGCAAATGGAAGGAGGCGCTGCATCACCACATGACAATCATGACTCTTCATCCCATCAAACTTCCTTTCTCCATGATCAACGCTGTTACGAAGGTTAGATTCGTATCCGTCCGGGAATCTAACATTATCGGTAATCCAGTAAAAAAACTCGGCCTTTGAAGGTTCATCCAACCGAAAAGCCGGGATCGGAGGCTTCCCGTTCCCTGTCACATGTAGTGCTCTACGAGAACAAATGTCTGGCAAGTCCAATCCCTTGGACATTGAGAACGGTGTTCATAATGTTGTCGAAAAAAATCTTCTCAATGTGCATGACATCCAGATTAAGCCTCAAAAAATGGTCTTTCCAACAAGGCAAATCCTAGAAAATACTCCTCTTGTGCCAATTATGTAAGTTCCCACAACCATCAACAGGATGATGCCCGTTACCACCACAATCAACAGTACTATCTGCACCAAAATCTCTGAACTGAGTCAACAAATATTGTCCATCTAACTTAGGAGGTGGACCATCAATTACTTTCTGGTTCTTCCTAAACAATGTGGTGCTCCGACGATAAGGATGATCTCTTGGTAGGAATCGCCTATGACAATCAAACCAAGATGTTTTGCGTCCGTGCTGCAATTGGAACGCAATTGTGTTATCTTGACAGTACGGACACGATAACCTTCCGTGCGTTGTCCATCCTGATAACATGCCATATACTGAAAAATCGCTTATGGTCCACATAAGTACCGACCGCATGACAAAATTCTGCTGACAAGAAACATCAAACGCCTCAATTTCATGCTCCCATAACATTTGCAGCTCATAAATCAATGGCTACAAAAATACATCGAGTGCTCTCTTCGGATGCTCTGGTCCAGGAACAAGAATGCTAAGGAACAAGAACTCTCGTCTCATGCACAAAGATGGCGGCAAATTGTAAGGTGTTACAATTACTGGCCACAATGAATATTGTCTACCGTGCTTCCCAAAAGGGTTGAAACCAACAGTATATAATCCAAGGTATACGTTCATCGCCTCATACGCAAAACTAGGATACATTGATTGAAATGTTTCCATGCTCCTGCGTCTGAGGGATGAACAATTTCTCCATCCATTGTATGCTCTGTATGCCATCTCATTGCTCTCGATGTGCGCTCTGACTGATATAACCTCTTCAATCTCTCTGTTAACGGCAAATACCACATCCGTTTATATGGCACTTACACTCTTCCACCTGCTTCCTTATATCGAGGTTTGCGACAAAAACGACATGTCGAACGGTCTGCGTCCTCTCTCCAGTATATCATACAGTTATCGATGCATACAAATATCATCTAATACGGCAATCCTAGCCCAGCAACAAGTTTCTGTATCTCATAGTATGATGCCGGTGCAAGATTATCTTCTGGCAAAATGTCTTTCACACAATCAGCGATTGCATCCACGCACTCCTCACTCAAATTGAAATCCTTCTTTATACTCATCATCCTAGTTGCAGCTGATAAAGGGGAATGTCCACCTCTACAGCCATCATATAAAGGATTTTTAGCAGCGTATAACATATCAAAAAAATTTCGAGCTTCTGCGTTAGGTTCTTCCCCTCTATCTCCATACTCAGCAACCGATGGCATACTTTCATGTAATGCATCATTCACCATCTGAACATGACCTACAGTACTTTCTACTTCCATTGCAGGTTTTTCTAAGTTAGCGCTATCCCCAATATACTGTTCACTAGTACTAGCATAATTATCCACCATTGTATCATTTTCTCCATGATAATACCAAATCTTGTAACTCGGCACAAACTCATGACAATAAAGGTGTGACCATACTTTATCTATCACGATTAATCTACGATTACGACAATTCGTACAAGGGCAGTAGATTTTATCGGTTTTTTCGCTTTCTTCTGCGTACCCGCAAATGCCATGAATTCCTGCATACCTTCTCTGAATTCGCTTTTTTCGCTTTCTTCGGCAACGTCAACATCTATCGAACATCCGTCGGAAATTGTCCGACGGATGCCCGTCGTCGGAAATCCGTCGGCAACATCAGCATCTATCAAAAATCCGTCGGAAATCCATCGGAAATTGTTCGACGGATCGTTTTCGACGGATTTCCGACGGGTGAGGATTTCTGACGGATTCCGACGGATCGTTTCCGACAGATTTCCGACGGATTTCCGACAGATGATTTTTTCGTCCAAATCCCATCGGAATTATGGCCGTCGGAGATGACCATGTTTTCTTGTAGTGAAAATTGGTTATTTTCCCAATTTTTTTTATTTTAAAAAGTTACCTAGCAAGAGAAACCATAACAAAATATTCTTGAAATAAAAGTTATAATCTATAATGTTTAAAAATAAGAAATCCGTCGGTCTCTCTAATCTTTTTACTAAATTTTTTTGTCCATATATCGTAATTCTTCAGTTTCAATGGAATAGGGCTACCGGCTACCCTTGGCGAACATAAAAAGATAGAGAAAGGATTGTCCTGATTCTTTAAATAACGCATTAGAAAAACAAAATCACATGTGCCTTTATTTTACACGTTGTAGATATGTACGACGAGATCAAAGAACCCAAAGTACACACAAAAAATCCCTGACCGTTAGATTTTTGTCATTCTTGACATGTTGGAATCACACGAGGGACCTATCAATTATTGCTGTCGCTAAATGCCAAAATGAAATGAATTAGAAAGAAAATAGTATTACTTAACGATCGAACGGTGACGGTAGGTAGGTTGATAAAGCAGAGTGGAACGGAGTAGACGATGTGGACGGATTTATTACAAAGCTTTTTGTTTTTGTTTTTGTTTTTGAAAACATCTTCTTCCATTAATGAAAACCAGTGTAGAGGATTTGTATAAGATCTCTTGGAACATAAAAGTGATATACAATTATACAAATAAAGAATTGATTACAAGCTTTTTATTTTCTTTAGCATGTTCGAAAATAAATCGGTCTCATCTTTAATTTACAATTTTTCAAAAAAAAAAAAATCAAGTTGAGACCATGAGCTCGTTCGTTTCTGGTTTATGTAAACTTGGATCAGGAAATGAAGTTTTATTTTGACAGGATGACTAAACTTGTTAAATCCCTTAGTAGACATTACCGGTCACGGATATTGCTCATATGACAACAGTAGTTCAAGTGGTTTCAAATGGAAATTGGATCTTCCCAAAAAGTCGACATCCACTGGTTACCTTACTCGGACAAGTTTGCCTCTTCAACTTCCAGATGCTTGTTCTGATGAAAATGATCATTTGATCAAATTTTATATTTTTCTATATATTTAAAAAAAAAATTATATTACAACATTTACATATCAGATCGGATATCCGGCTAAATATTCTGATTTTGGCTTATGTATCAACAACCACTGTATAAATATATACATCAAAATAAACGCAGTGGATTGTTTGGATTAATTAGGATATACCATGGTTGATCTATTCATATCTACGTATTTGATTCTAATTAAATTATTAGTATACATTTCTCTTTGTGGGTTTAGAGTAACTTACAAACAAAAAAAAGCTAACATACACTATGAATCGGCTAATTCCTAATATTGCTAGTAGCATGTTGAAAATTTCGGATACTGACTTTTGTATTACTTGATAACTAGGATTCAATCTGCGCTAACTATATAGTGCAGGGTAATTTTTGTTTAAAAATGTTTTGAGATTTTTTAAAAAATGTTTTTATCTGAATTTTAAAATATGTTTAACTAATGATTATAAATAGAACTATCAGTCCGGACTAACATGTCTACTTAACTCGTTTTGCAATAAACTAAAATATTATTCGGGCTAACATGCAAAAACCTATAATATTGAAAACATAACTCTAATATGCACCGCTTAATGCTATGATTTTGTGGTCAGTCCACAAACTCTTAAAATATTTTATAATAATTATAGTGAAAAATATTGCAAGATTTGGAATATATTTTTTTCTTTGAATATGTATGGATTGATTATTATTTAATAATATCATAATAATTAAGAAACTAAATAGTAAATAACCTCTTTAATGAGAAATAAATATTTTTCATATTCTCGTCAATAATTTAAAAAAATAATTATATCATTTTTTATTTCAATTATTTTTTCTTATTTGTAATGACATTTCATGTAATAATTTACAAAACAAAATTCATTTTCAAAAATATCTTCTTAAATAATATTATAGAGATTGACGGGACTATCTTATTTTCTACTCATTTTTTGTCGACAATAAGACTATATCGTATTTAATAGCGTACACTTGGATTATACTCTTATAGACAATTCTACATTAATCGAGCAATAGAAACCATAATGCTTGAAAGGATTTTATTTATTTATTTAAACATAGAAACTACTCTTCAACCAAACGCAATATAATACACTACTTTTGGTTATGTTTTAAAACAACATTAAATATAAATTTCTTATAACTCTATATGGTGTTTAACAAAAAAAAAATCTTGTTGATGAATTGATCAAAACTCAAAATATGTAAAATAAGATAACCAAGTAGCTATAATTTACGGGAAAAAAGTAGTTTTTTTAATATATACGAGGTCTATACCTAGAACAGAGTATCCCCCATGTTTTTTACTCCTCTCTTTTAACTTCCTTACCTGTTTGATGGCATTTTATAATTGTGATTTGAACTAGATCGAGTTCNATATATATATATATATATATATATATTGGATACATCGGCAAGGCAAGTACATTTATATTATTTTTTATAAAAAAAAAATATTAATTAAAGAAAAGAAACTTGAAAAGGCAAAAAAAGGGCAAGTGTATCCTATGCAATCTTCACAGTGAACACGTCCCACGTTCTTTTTCTTCACTCTTTTAGAACCCTCTCTCTCTCTCCATTTTGTCACTTATCCTTTCTCTCTCTCTTTCTATTGCCGGAAAAAGAAAAACCAGAAACATATAACACGACGCCGTTTGCACAAAAAGAACACGATCATGTTGGATCTCAGCCTTGGAATCTTCTCTAACTATAAAAAAGATCAAGATCGGGAAGTGCCATTAATCTCAACAGCCGGTGAAGAAGAATCTAACCTCTCCTCCTCCTCCTCCTCCTCCTCATCCAAAGCTTTCATCACCTTCGGAATTCTCAAACGCGACTATGACGTCGTTCCTCCTCCTCCTAAAAAAACCGGAGATCTCTTTCCAGTAGTCGATGCTCGCCGGAATATTGAATTCTCCGTCGACGACAGTCACTGGTTGAATCTGTCTTCTTTGCAGAGGAATAAACAGCAAATGGTGAAGAAGAGCAGAAGAGGACCAAGGTCCCGAAGCTCCCAGTATCGTGGCGTCACTTTTTACCGTCGCACCGGTCGTTGGGAATCTCATATTTGGTATATCAAATTTATTCCTTTTTTTTTAATACTACTATTGAATTATTGCTACATATATCTCTAATTTTGGTTTTTGGACTTGATCATTTGTACTTTGTAGGGATTGTGGAAAGCAAGTTTATTTGGGTAAGTATATATATATATTTTTTCTTTTTTTAAATTATTGGGTCGTCTTAATTACGTGTGTGTGTCTATATATAGGCATAAACGATGAATTTTTGTGACTATCATATTTTTGTGCTAAAATGTAAATTTTAGATCTTCTCTGACAACATCTGTTAAAATTATAAGAATACCGATGTTTTTATGTAAAAAGAAAAAAAAACAGCTCATTACCGATGTTTGTTTTATTATTGAACACAAATGGTTGACTATTATTAATCTATCTTTTTTTCACTTAATATTTTGTTTTAACAGGCGGGTTTGATACTGCCTACGCAGCAGCAAGGTAAAAAGAAACCTCGATATAGATAAACACACATATATAATAAGATTATTTGTTATAACATTCGTCATTTTAGTATGTTTTTAATTGTGTCAACATATACACATTATATATCGTTGAAGACACTAAAGAAATATTAATTGACTTATATTAATAAAATGAATATATATACCAGGGCGTACGACCGAGCTGCTATCAAATTCCGCGGTCTTGACGCAGATATCAATTTCGTCGTGGATGATTATAGACAAGACATCGATAAGGTTAATTAACCATATAATATTGTATATATATATTATAAAACGTTATAAATACGTCTCTTGATATATATGAAGGTTTTATCATTTCTTCGTTTTTCGAATTAACTATGGATCTTAATTAAATTATCAATCACATATAGATGAAGAATTTAAATAAAGTGGAGTTCGTGCAAACACTTAGGCGAGAGAGTGCGAGTTTCGGAAGAGGAAGTTCCAAATACAAAGGCTTGACTCTTCAAAAATGCACCCAATTCAAAACTCATCATGATCAGATTCATCTCTTCCAGAACAGGTACCATAATTAACTACTCTTCTTATCCAGTCTCATGTTCAAACACTTCATTTAAATATTCGAGTACTTTCATGTTTTGTTACACACGTAACCTTATCTTATTTTTGGAAAAATAAATTAAAAAGTTAAAAGTGCATTTGTTTTATTCTATTGCTTACCATTCAAAGCCGAACACTCACTTTTTTTGTGAGAAATCATTTAATCCTACAAAATTTCACAATTGCTAAGAAAAATTACAACAAACCTAATAATATTTATTTATATATTCTAAAGGATTTTATTTTTGTTTCAATCTGATCTAATCAGCTGATCATATCATATTTCTTTAGTTTAATATGATCATTTTTGTTAAATAGTTTACTTTGATCATTATAAATCATGTTAAATACAATAAAAATAATTTAAATGACAATAATAATATGAATAATAATAACAGCTTTATATTTCAAACTTGTTTAATTTAAAATTGATCATGGTATCATTTTTACTCATTTTGTTACTCATATAAAACTTGAGCATGATACGAATTTTCCTACTCAGTTTTATGTTTCTAATTGAATCGTAACATATTTACTAGAATATGGAGGGTGTTATTTTTTACAAAGTTATAATTATAATCCTTTAACTAATACCAAGCTAAAGTAATTTTTGTTTCGTTTTTTTTTTAATGTGAAAACTTGTATTTTGAGAAAAATGGAGGTAATATCAATTCATTTAAGTCGCTTTTATTTACGAGTTTGATACTTATCTTATCGGGGACGGTGTTTCCTTTAGTTTAGCTTTGATGTTTCGTCGTATAAGCTTCACAGATGTTTGTAGCAAAAAAAAAAAAAAATTACTATGTTGTAAACAATTGAAACCAAAGAGATAAAATATTACTATGTTGTAAACAATTTTGAGATTCTATGCGTGTGTGAAATATTCACAGGGGATGGGACGCAGCAGCAATCAAATACAATGAGTTGGGAAAGGGAGGAGTCATGAAGTTTGGTGCCCATATTAAAGGTAATTGATAAATGTGGGTCACCATGTTTACATATATTTATTGTAAGTTTGAACTTTGATTGATGAATTTAAGTGAAAATTACCAATCTGTATGACACTAACCACAAATTTTACTTTTACTTATGATTTGATCAAGCAAACCCTAGCTAGCTAACCTTTGTCGTTTCTCTCTTTAAGCAACTTAGTAAAGAATATATAGATCTTCATCTGATTCATTAACACACTTTTTTAAATCAGGAAATGCTCACAACGATCTTGAACTAAGTCTTGGTATTTCGTCATCATCGGAAAATATAAAGTTGGCAACAGGGGATTACTATAAAGGTATCAACCGATCCACGATGGGTTTGTTCAGTAAGCAATCATCGATCTATTTACCGGTGACGACCATGAACCCTTTGAAGACAGTTGCAGCATCATCAGGATTCCCTTTTATCACCATGACCACTTCCTCTTCCTCCATGTCTACTTGTTTTGATCCATAGGATCGATCTACGTACACTCTTTTTAACTAATATATATATATTTTTGTATATCGACCATAAATTTGATTCTTTCCTTAATGAGTGAGAAATATTGAAAGTATTTGTTCTAACTTCAACTCGATTATGTGCCAAACTTCGTTATCATGAAGAAGATGTGAGTACAATGGGTTATAAAAGCATCTTCAATGTATTACTCTAACATGAAGTTGAATTCTACTCAAACTCTAATAAAAAATGGAGTAATGAGTAAAAAAATGGAGTAATGAATATGATTACTCCATATTTAGAGTATAGGATTATTCCAAATATGGAATTAGAAATAATTATGGAGTAATCATATTCATTACTCCATTATGGAATTAGAAATCATTACTCCGTTATGGAATTAGAAATAAAATAGGGTTGGAGAAGATTTTACTCCAAAATAGAATTTGGAGTGAAAAATGAAGTGGGATTGGAAATGCTCTAAAAAAAACTATAATATTATGAATTGTAACGAGTGATTTAATGTTCTTCACAAGTACGGTACAATACTATTTGGTCTTTTTTTTTAAAATTAATTTGGGGATATTTTGAAAACATGTTTTTGCAAATTTCGTCCCATCTCATTCCCGTTCCATCGCAAATTCCCAAGAAGAATAATTTGTTTTTTCTTTCAAATTCTCATTTACGTCATTTACTCAAAAAATACCATCTTGTATTCTTGATTGTCTATCCATAGTTTCAAATAATATTTCTTGGATTACTAGTCGGTTTGTGGTTTGATTCAACCGATTAAAGATAATGCTTTATTTAAGCCTTTAGAAGTTGACGTATAAATACTTAAATAGTAATATATGTAGAACTATTATCAACTTATTCATCGTTTACTTGAATAATTAATTTCCTTAAAATAATTTCTATCAACTTAAATGCCTTTTATTGTGGAACACACACTGCTTTTTTTTATTTTATAGTTTAGTGTATTTTGACCTCTCACAATAAATAAAAAGATTTTGCCGTGTCAACTTTTATTAGTTGCTCTTACAAAACTTTCCTTCTCCAAATTATCTAATAACTTTTTTTAAAAGTTTCAATGGTTATAGATATTTTTATTTGATTTCTGCGCATCAAATTTATTTTACCAAATCCATACATACCTATCATATAACGTTTAGTTTTTGGTAGGTGTGGGTTCTCATTCTTAACATTTTCTTGGTTCTATACTTAAAAACATTATTAAAATAAATAAATAAATGTTTTTACAGAGTGATTGTTTTTTTAGGGCTTACATGAAAGGAAAATATTTTGTTCAGAATATAATTTCCGAGGAAAGACAACACTAGCCTAAGGAGGCAAGAGTGTTTATAAGTTCCAGAACCACGAGGTCAAAGCTTGACCTTCATAGGCACTAAGACCAAGCCATAAAAATGACAAACCAAAAACCATTCCTTATGAGCAAGCTGATCAGAAGCAGGCAAAAGAAAAGACTATCCGAATCTTGTAACTTTAGCTGTAACCCCACAAGCTTAATAAACGCAGCATTGTCTAGATTCTCACCCATCTTCTCCTATACTTACATAAGAAGCCGGTCGATATTATTCACAGTGTTTTGCAAGAAGTTTTTACAGCTACCTGTTTCGGGTTCATTCTGGGTTTTGAATCTGGCAGGTTTCAAAAGGGCTTCTAGTTCTCGTTTCGTGCTCCAGTTCCAATCGAGCAGACGCTATGTTAGGAGAATCATATGCAGAGTTAAATAAGGACTCCCTACACTGGTTCCATACCCGCCAACATTAGATGCTTCAGAAGATCCTGACAAACTGCAACCTGGTTTAAATTATGCAATTAAGAAGCTCAGCGTAAGAACAGTGCCAATTATTCTGGTTCGAAACTGGTCATGTTTTATAAAATTGACCAAAACAGAAGTCTCTTCTTAGTCTCTTTACAGAAAGTGTATAAAGTCAATTATGAATGACATCCATAATAAAACCATGAGAAATGAAAAGTGCACACCTTGAGCAGCCAGATTATCGGGTCTCACTGGAAGCCAAGGCTAACTCATAAGTCAATAACGTGGCCTGGTTTTGCCAGACTACAAACTTGCTACACCAATGGGTTGAGATTCTCTGTCTTTCCCACTCACGAGAATATCAAATGTAACACCATCGGGTAGAAGACCCTTGTCAAGCATCTCATCGTGAAGTCTAAAAGCCTCATCAAAATTTCCTTCTTTGAAATGTCCTGCAATCACCGTGTTGTAGATAAAAACATTTGGAGTCACATCATTCTTCTTCATCTCCTCAAACATCTTAACCACTTCCACAAACTGTCCCTTCTTGCCAAGACCGTTTACAATTACCGAATACATGATTTCATCAGCGACAATACCCACTGCCTGCATTTCTGTGTACAAATCAGATGCGAGGATCAAATTTCCTTCTTTCAACAATCCATCAACCAGTGTTGTATACGTAAACAGATCACATCTTAGACCGTCTTTCAACATCTTCTTGTACAAATCAAGCGCTGCTTCCATGTTTCCCAGATTACGGAATCCAGAAATCAAGCTGTTGTAAACAGCTTTGTTTGGATACAATCCTTCTTTAAGGAGTTCAGACAACAGAGCAGATGCACTTTCCATGTTATGCTTTTTGCAGAACCCATCGATAAGAGCACCGTAAGCTGGAATATCAAGTTTGAGACATTTGTTCTTCATTTCGTTCCTCATTTCCAGTGCTTGATCCATTCTGCTATTTTTGCATAACCCATCCATCATGCTGGTATAAGTTACGACGTTTGGGGAAATACCATTGCCACACATCTCTTTGTAAGCTGCAACCGCAGAATCCATTTCACCCTCTTTGATAAATCCATCTATGATGCTATTGTAGCTCATGCAACTGATACAAACCCGCTTTTCTCTTATCAGATTTTCCAACACATCTCTTGCTTTGGATGTCTGACCAGCTTTGCATAAACCATTGATAACCGTGTGGTATATGACCTCATTGGCTTCAATATTGGAAGAATTCATTTGATCAAAGACTTCCCAAGCGCTCTGTTCATCATGATTCTTGAAACATCCATCGATCAAAATGGAATACGTGTAGTTGTTAGGCTTTATACCCTTTTCCAGCATTTCTGAAAAAACAGTACGAGCCAAGTCCAGGTTATTCTTTCTGCAGAGGGCAAGCATCACATTATTGTACGAAACTACATTAGGTCCAAGACCTCTACTTTCCATCTTCCTCAATAAACTTTTGGCCTCATCTATCTTACCTTGCTTGCATAACCAGGATAACATACTGTTACATATGAAGATGTTTGCAAGACCAGTTTCAAAAGACTCGTCAAAGATTTTCAGTGCCTCTTTCGGTCTCTGGCCTTTCAAACACCCTTGGATTACTGAGTGGACATGAAAGACCGAAGGAGTAATACCTAAATCTTCCATTTTCTTGTAAAACTCAAGCGTCTTTTCCATGTCCCCCTTCTTACTAAACCATTCTATCAGAACCGAAAATGTAACACGGTTTGGAGACGGGCCTTCTTTTTCCATCTTATGAAACATAGCCAAAGCACTACCCAAGTCGTTGTTCATGCAATATCCCTTGATCAGACTCGTTGCTACAATAACATTCATGGGTATCCCATCACTCACCATCTCATCCTTCAATCTAATTGCCTCCTCCATGTTATCTTGCTTCACTGAAGCCACTATCACAGAAGTATATGTCTCCTGCGACGGGACACACGACTTCTTCTCCTTCATCTCTCTCAATAAACCAAAAGCCATAACCAAATCGAACGTCTTGCAGCAAGCCTGAACAGCAAGACTATACAGTAAACTATCCGGTTCTGCTCCTCTCTCGATAGCTTTACTAAAAACCTCCAAAGCCTCCTCAGGATTTTCATCTCTCAGGCTGGCTCGCATTAACAAATGCGTAGTGACATTATTGCCGGTAACACCAGTGGCAACCATCTTACTATACAGTTCCTTAGCTTCATCTATCGAATTCCTTCGAACTAAAGCATTTAAGGTGTTGTTCACATATGGGACATATAGAGCCAAACCTAGTTCTATCATTAGATTGATGCAATCTACCGCATAATCCGTTTGCCTCTCTTTGGAATAAGCATTCAACAAGTAATTAAAAGCTCGTGGGTTGACTTCAAACCCATATGATTTCGCCGATTCCACCAAATTACTGACCAATACGCTTGGCATTGCCACTGGATTGCTCGAAGAAACATACCGTACGAGCAAATCGCTTGCGCGTCCGTCGGTCTCAGGAGAACCAACCAGAATATGAATGAGTACCCAGAAGGCGTCACCACCTTCAAAACTTCCACGCCATGGTCTAGCCCAATTGTAGAACCGATGAGCAGATTCTGGGTTGTTCCTGCGATTCAGAAGCACGTCGATCACACGTGCTTCGTCATCCTTATGTTCAGGCTCGGTAGTCAAAATATGCACTACGGAGCTAACTAGATTCTCGTCAGAAGCGGATCCGTAAACTAGTCTCTGCTCTTGACTTGGATTCTCAGATTCGTTGGGGAATCGAGACTGTGAACAAAAGGGTTTATTGTTTCTCAAACAGCGGAGAAGAAGCGATGCAGGAATTTCTCTGAAAGCCAACAAAGACCTCATTTTTCCTTTTCAGCTATCTTCAGCAAAGGAAGATGATCGGTGAAGGAGGGGAAGAACGAAATCTCAGAGGGCAAAAAAAAGAGAGGCTTAAACCCTAATTTCGTTCCCCGAAACCCCGCAATAAAGCCTCACGACGTCGTTTTGGGGTTTTTAAAAAAAAAAAAAAAAAAAACTTTTCAATTCCGTTTATCTAAAAGCTCGGCTTCATTTCCCAAAGCACAAGAGAGAAGAAAAAATGTCGAATTGCAGGTTTCTCTACCACAACGGCGTCGTTTTGGAGGCTCCTCCCGTCACTACTTTCCTTCAATCGCTCACGGGTAAGCTACCAAACTATGGCTAATGAACTGTAGATTGGCACAGACTGCAAAAAGTTTGAAACTTTGATTAATAATTTTGGAGAATCTTACAGGTGCTTATACAACGACCAGAACGATAAACAGTGCCACTAGTTTCTTGTTCTGGGAGAGACATATGAAGAGACTTTCTTGCTCGATTCGTATCCTTTTGAATTCAAATCCCGAGCTTTTGTTCAGTTCAGGGTCATCATCTCGGTTTTTGATGAATCAATCAGTTCCTGAGTCGAGCATTAGCGATCTAGTCAATGGTTCTATGAACAAGGCTCTGAAGTCTGGTGTAGTGAAGGAAAGGGGAAGAATTTATGGAGAAGAATTAGCGGTAACGGTTCTTGTAACTGGTAATGTGGAGAAATTGAATAGGTTAGATGATGAAAATTGTGATCAGGAGGAGAGAAAGGTTCTGGATTTTCTCGATGTGTGGTTGCATATAGGTGGGTACTCGCCTTGCCCGTTAGGTGTTCGAGAAAATGCAGCGAGTTTGGCTTTGGTTGGTCATGGACGAGATGTTGCTGCTGCTAAGTACTCAGACTGGGTAAGGTATTGTGCTCTGCTCATTCAACCGATTCTTGAGAATTCTGATTGGTCAATTTCCGGGATTTAGCTTGTGGATTACTCGAATATTGTTGATTCGTTTTTAATTTCGTTACGGATTGTGATTTAGGCAGGCTGAGGAAGCCTCTGGAGAAGTTTAGACCTCATGCGACCACTGAACTTCTTTTGTCAAACGATGGTGATCATTTGCTTGAGGGTTGCATCACAAACTTTTTCGTAGTTTTCCGCAGGGTACAGAGAAAAATTTGACTTTCTCCTTGATATTTTGTTGAAGCCTATGATTTGACTTTGGATCTCATTGTAGAAGTCATCTGACAATCAATACGGTGGGAGTTTGAGTGAGTTTGAAGTGCAGACTGCACCTATAACCGATGGTGTACTTCCAGGAGTTATAAGAGAGGTTGTCATCGAGTAAGAATTTTTTTAAATGCTACAATTTATTGAACCATTTCGAGTGTTGATTATATTAAGCTCTGTTTCTGATCAACAATATTTATCGCTTTTCCTGTCAGAATGTGTTTAAGCAAAGGAATTCCATACCGCGAGAGAGCACCTTCGTGGTCTGAGCGTGAGCTTTGGGAAGAAGCCTTCATTACAAGTAAAAAATCTTTCCACATCCATTATCGTTTCCCAAATCAGTTTCTTTCTTCTCGCCTATCCTTTTTGTCCAAACAAGTTTTAACATGTTGATTGTTTGCAATCTAAACCTCTGGTAAAATGCCCCCGTAACCCAGCAGATAAAGTACATTACATAGTCTTTAAGATGTTGTAGACGTTTTAACATCTCAAGAAATCTTTGGATTCAGGTAGTCTGAGGATTTTGCAGCATGTAGGGACGGTTAAAGTACCGTTTGGTTCATTGAAAGCATTGGCTTGTACCAAACCAGAGGAGATTCAATGGAAGGAGAAAAGGTTTGAGGAAGGACCTGGGATGATCACTGAATTAATCCAGGTAACACCTTTACTACTCTTATATCATTGCTTTGTTCCAGTTTTGGTCTTGTTAATCGAAGATAGAAATCTCTTAAATGGCTATAAAATTTGTCGTTCATTATTATGTTTGGAGTAGAGAGCGATAATGGAGAGAGGAATCGAAGAAGGGTTCCCGTTGAAGAACTTCTAAGGCCTAAATCGTCGTTGCCAAATAGCTGAAATGTTTATTTGTCTACTAGGATAGTACCCGTGCTTTGCACGGGTTATTGTTACAATTAATTTAATTATTATCTTTTTATACATTTTGATGGTTTGTAATTTTTTTAAGGATGTTAGTTAATTTTTAGTGTTGGTGTTGAATTTTTTCAAATAAGATATATAATAAGTACATACGACGGATTATTGATATAACTATTGAAAGTATATAATTGAATAGTTTTTGAAATATGGTAGTACTTCAGTTATGTTTAGGGCTTGAATTATATATGTGTTGCATATGTGAATTATTTATAAATCATTGCGTATGATGAAAAATCCAGTTCTTCTGTTTTTCGTTGTTGAAAAATATAAATCAAGTTTAAAGTAATGGTTTAGACTTTTACTTGTATGGTGATTATACGTTAGAACCGTTCAAAATCTCAACTCAACTATCGTCATCCGTCTCTTACTTATACTCGGGTTTATACTCAAACTTCATCTAATCAGTTTTTCATTTTGGTAATCTCATATCTAAATCGTTCATTTCTAGCTATCTTTATTGTGTTTATATGTGAGATTTTGAAAGCTTTTATTTTATTTTAACCATGAGATTTTTCGAAGACTTTTCTTTTATTTTAAAATATTTAAAGTTATAATTTATCCAACCAATGATTTAATACTAATAAAACTCTTAAAATTTTATTATAGTTTCACACCGTCTACTTCGCCTTTTTGTTCCTCTTATGGTTTAATTTTTAAGGCCAAAATAAGACTTTACTTTTTATAAAAAAAATCGTTACATATTATTTTAAAGTCAAATTCTCTACAACATTTTTTTGAAGTACATTAACAATCTAAAATTAAAGTCTCTACCAATCACCACTCTATCAGATGCAGGAACTTCTAGCTTAAAATAATTGTTGGAGTGACACATTAACAAAATTTTTTAAATCAAGCTAAACCTAATCGCTTAGACTTTTACATGTATGTTGATTATGCATTAGAACCGTTCAACATCTCAACTCAACTATTGTCATTCGTCTCTTGATTATACTCGGGTTTATACTCAAATTTCATCTTATTGGTTTATCATTTGTAATCTCATATCTAAATTTTTCATTTCTAGCTATCTTTATTGTTTTCTGTGTGAGACTTTGAAAACTTTTTTTTTTTTCACTGTGAAACTTTGAAAACTTTTATTTTACTAAATAATAAGGTCTTTAAAATTCTAATTCATCCAATAAATGTTTAACATTTTTAAAACTCTTAAAATTCTACTATTTAAAATAAACAAGAATGCTACCCATTATTTTATAGTCAAATTCTCTACAACATTTTTTGAAGTACAATAACAATCTAAAGTTAAAATCTCTACCGATCAACAATCAACACTTTTTTTACGGCATGTTTAACACTTTTAAACCCCTTAAAATTCTACTAAAATTTCACACAATCTAACTTTGCCTTTTTATTTCTACGATGGTTTATTTCTAAAGCTAACGAAATAAGATTTGCTTTATAAAAAAAACGCAGTTACTTATTATTTAAAGTCAATTCTCTTCAACATTTAAAAAAAAAAAATACATTAACGACCTATGTTAAAGTCCTTACCAATCAGTTCTCTATCAGATCGAGGAACTTCCAACTGAGAATAATTGTGGGAGTGGCACATCAACTAAATAATTCCTCGAGCAACATCTAAATGGTAAATCCTGGATGGTCAAGAATATAAACGTTTAACAAAGTAAGAAGTAGACTCGTATTGACTTTACCAAGAATAGAAGTTTGATGAACAATATACCGTTCTTTTTCACCTTCTTTTGCTTAATCGGATTCAGTTGAAGTACTTTGGTCTAGCAAGCCAAGTTGCAAAGTTTTTGGGATTCTGGGATGTTCTTTCTTAGGTCTTTCGAATACTCACATGGTTCCACTCCTAGATAATTCAGTTTTTTTTCGTTCTGCAAAAAAAACTCTACCAAAGTAATTCCACAAACAATAGCTAATCCAAAACAGTATAACTTTTTCTAACTCCAACGACATCATAATGTTACCTTTCGCTTCAGCAAAAGTTCGCATAAATGACATAATTCATGCAATTGCACGTTTAAAGATGAAAGCAAACTAAACTGTTTCAATTTAACAACCATGCTTGAGACTAAAAATTTTTGTATGCTTTAATATGCCAACCCACTAAGGATTGATGTCCTAGTAACACCAACTCTCACACAATCCACCATATAATCGCGAGCTTTTAATTTTCTTTTATCATATTATAATATTTTTGATATTTCATTTTTTTATCATTTTAAAATCATATATTTAATTTTTTATAAATTAAAATTAAAATTTTTTTTTATCTTATTTCCAATATGTAGTAGTTAAAAAAAAGTTATTTTTTATTCTATAAATGAAAAAATAGAGAAAACATAAAAAACATTGCCGTTTTAGAAAACGTAAAAAAGAAGTGTAGCAATATTAATTTTATAACTCGTGAAAAAATCTAAAAACGAAAAAGTGAAATCACCCGTGAAAGTAAAGAAAATAAACATTGATACGAAATCACTAACCGATAGAAAAGCCTAATAGAGTAACAATTATTTATTTATTTTGAATTTTTTCTGTTATATGGTTTCCAATTAAAATTTGTCACATGTTTCCAAAATTTAAGTTTTCCTATTCTTATTAAATTATATTTATTATTATTTTATTTTTAAAACTCTGCCTTTTATGATAAATTGAAATTTACTATTTTGGTTTAGGAACTTTACCTTTTAGGAAATCAATCATAAAAATTTCTATTTTTTTATTATATGGTTTCCAATTAAATTTAGTCACATGTTTCCAAAAATTTAGTTTTTCCTATTTCTATTTGAATTATGCTTATTATTATTTTATTTTTATTTTTTTGGTTGAAATGTGAAATTATATTAATCAACAAAAAAAAAAAATTATTTACAAAAACTGGTCAAAGTTTAGACTTTAACGATTAGGAAGAACAAAGCAGCATGAATTTAAACAGAGTAATAACTGAAACAGAGAAAGAGAATCCAGCTTCAGTTGGCAGAGAGATTGCAGAGTTGTGACCATCTCCGTAGAAGAGGATCGTCACGTGCAATGTTTGGACAGGAAAGCGACATGAGACGAGTCTGAATTATGGAATCAACTGATCGAGCGATATGAGCCGGTGAACGACGAGGCTTTGATGTCGTCTACCATTCCATTCTCTCCAAATAGCATAAATCGTAGCTTGAAAAGCCAGCTTTGCAAGGATAGTGTCCTCTTTGCTTAGTCGATTTCGCATCGGTGATTGTAACGTTCGATCCCAATCAGGGTTGATTCAATTTCTAAGAAGCTTCGAACATAAGATTGTCCAGACCGTATAAGAGTAAGGAGCGAAAAATAAGTGATCTCGAGATTCAAGTGGTTCCCCACAAAGGAGACATGGTTGAACAATTCCCCACACACGAAATCGAGCACCCGTAGATAACCTGTCACGTATCGCAAGCCAAGAGATAAAGGAATGACGGGGAATTGCTTGAGAGAACCATATTATATTGTGCCAAGAGATCACTGGTTTGGAGAGACGGATCTGGTTCCAAGTATTTTTCGTTGAGAAGTGTTGCTTGTAATCATCATCCCCGTGTTTCCAGAGGTGGATGTCTGGACCCACATAGGGATTTGGCGGAGGAAGAGTGCGAATTTTCTGGAGTATGTCTTGGATTTGAAGACCTCTACAACGTCTAATTCTCCAATTAATGCCGTCAGTAGCTTCATAAACCATAGTAGAACGATGGATTCCTAGTATTTGTGTCCCTGCTTCACCCAAAATATCAACTAGACGCCCCATATTTAACCAATTGTCGAACCAAAAAAACGTTGATGTCCGGTCTTTGATCTCAGCTCTAAAAAAATCACATGCTAAAGGCCTCATTTTGAGTAATTTTATCGTATTTTATTTTTATTAACTTTGCATTTTACGATAAATTTAAATGTTCTATTTTTTTTATAGTAATTTTACAATTTAGAATTATGAATCAATTATAAAATTTTCTGAATTTTTAGCTTTTTTTTTTTTCTAATAACTTTGAATTTTAAGATAAATTTACATTTTTTTTTCCTTTTTTCAGTAACTTTACCTTTTGTGATTTAGAATCGATTATAAATTTTTTCTTTTAGTATTAATATTATGCGTCAAAATCTAATCGACTGACTTGACACATGTCGCGATCTGATGAATTAATAATTTTGAAACATTCTGCTTTATATAATAAGATGTACTCATGATCACTATTTGAACATAGAAAACCGCTTATGAATGTCGTAAAGGAGAATTTGAATGTGCTTGTGATGGAACTCCACTTCCGAATCCGCCGAAAGGGATCTGCAGCAAACAAAACCACACTGAGTGTGCAGAAGCTTGCAAGAAATCAGAACATCAGTATCCCAGAGGCCTATGTATGGTTATGGCGAATGTAAATTTTTGCAACTGCTTTCGGTTGGTGCGTGTTGGTGGGTGTTCTCGATGATACTCTTAATTGTTTGTGTTTGTGTTTGATTTTTACGTATGATTTGAATTTTTCCAATTCAATTGCTCTTTTACGACATTCATAAGCCGTTGTTTTCTATGTTCAAATAGTGATCATGAGTATATATAATATATAAATTTTGTAAATTGTAAACACCACAAACCAAACGCATATATATATGTTTAGATGTCATTTAGAAAAATACAAATCATAGGTAAAAATACAAACAATCAAGGCTTTTGAGAGAGACTTATAAACTGTGTTGTAAATTACCTGTCGAAATCCACAAGAATATCATCGAAAAAATAATGAAGCGAACTACAATTTCCCTATTAGACATGTTTTTTTGTCTTTTTTTTTAACTGATTTTCTTTTGGACACAACTTTTTTTAATTGATTCAATATTTATGTACCTCATCGTATTATTGTATATAAAGAGTTTTCAATTCTAAAAAAAGAAAGAAAATTTAGTTCTTAGAAAATGCCTATAAAACTGCTAAAGGAGGAGAAAAATAGAAATTTAATGGACACATTTTTTTTTCTTTTTAAATATTATTTGAACAAATTAGTTGATCGAACTCTTTGATTGGCTGCCAAATCATTGTACTCTTTTCCTCCATATTGTGCACCTAATAAAAGAGTTTGATTTTAATTAATGTGTGGCTGATAAAAAAGGAAACCATATTTAGTATATTACCGAAAACCTAACCAACTTTTACTGAATTTGATGGATGGTTTATGGCTAACAGTAATGGGATATGCTAAATAGGTCATTCATGGAACAGCTATTTAATATTCTCTGATCCATAATAGTTGATGTTTAAGCAAAAAAAATTTTGTTTCATTTTAATTGATATTTTACATTTTCAATACAAAATTAAAATTTTTATATTTATTTTTGACCATTTATATTCTGCAGTCTTTTTTATCATTGGTTGAATTATGTTTAATTAGACAATAAATGAAGTTTTAATTTAGAAAAAATAAAAAAAATTATGATTTTGTGTGATTTCTTAATTTGTGTGTAGAATCCTTAAACATCAACTATCATGGATCAGAGAGAGTAATAACTTTAGTTGGATCATGGATGATATAATTTTAGTTTTTTTTGGTTACCCAACAATTGTCGGGTCGGAGACTCGGAGTGAAGAAATACAAGTATTTAAGTTCATAGTGAGTGTTCAAGCAAGTGTTTTTCGTGTGTTGGAATCCCTTTTCTCGTACTCCTTCTTCCCTCTTTTATACTGTGAGCCTTTCTCTATCCTAGTTGAATCGGTTTGATTCGTTATTAATTGAAGAAAATCGCATAAAAAACCTTCAAGGATTGACATTTTAAACCTTCAAAGTATGTTACTAGCATTTTAAACCTTCGACTTATAATGTTTGATAGAAAAAACTTTTAAAGTGGATTCCAACTATGCACTGTCAAATTTTTTAACAGAATAGTAAACGCTGTTAACTGAGAAATTAAAATCGTCAAAATTTTAGAATTTTCCGTTTAAAATTTTCCGTTATAATTTGGATTTTTACGTACATTACAGACAAAACACTTAATTAGGCTTTCGACTATAGTCTTTTGTCTCAAAAGGTCAAAAACTAATCATGTCCAAGTTCCGACTTTTACCAGGTTTTCCTTTGACAAATCCAACATGTATTGCTGCTGCTAATCGGTTAGTTAATTGTTGACTTTTGTGAGACAAATAACATGTGCAGTGTATTTGCTCTCATCAGTTTATCAGAGGAGAGCGGAAAATACTTGGTATGTAACGGTACCATACTCGAGAGTTGGAAAACCAAAATCAAAAGAAGAATACCCGCAAATCGCCAGGCTGTTTTGTATTTTCTTTTGATTCTCATTCCGTTTGTATGGCCTTCGAGCCAGAGGAACATCTTATCAGCTGATGATGTTCTGACAATCTCAAGCAATCGCACCATTATCTCTCCCGGTGATATCTTCGAGCTCGGTTTCTTCAAACTCGCCGCCCCAGACGCTGAAGATGGCGATCGTTGGTACCTCGGGATGTGGTACAAAGCGACGTCGACGAGATACTACGTTTGGGTTGCTAACAGAGACCATCCCTTGTCCAGTTCCAACGGATCCCTTAAAATCACCAACTCCAGTCTCGTCCTCGTCGATCAATCTGGAGACCTAGTCTGGTCCTCAAATTCTAGTGCGCTAGTCCATCCTTCTCCTCGATCTCCGGTGGTGGCAGAGCTTCTAGCTAACGGGAATTTTGTGTTGAGGCATAACGACAACCGGGATTCATCATTTATATGGGAGAGTTTTCAATTCCCGACAGACACATTACTCCCTGGGATGAAGATTGGTTTGGATTCAACGACCGGCGTCGATACAATGCTCACCTCCTGGAAAAGCGCAGATGATCCCTCGATCGGACCTTATTCGTATAAAATGGACATTGAAGGGCTGCCACAGATGTTTTTGTGGAACGCAACATCACCGCTTTACAGAAGTACTCTCTGTACTCTCGGGAAAACAACCTATGTACTCCTGCCGATATCCGGCAAAAACTTGCATCTGCAAGTGACGTATATTGGAAGTTTACAACAGTTTTCGTGGTCTCCAACGACCCAACACCGGGACTCAATATGGTCTGCGCCTAGTGACAGCTGTGATGTTTATGGTGAGATTTGTGGCTCAAACAGTTTATGTGGCTTTGAGGGCAGTGACATGCACCTGTTTCCGAAAAGTGAGTGTTTCACAGGTTTTCAGAAAAGGTCTCCCATAGCGTGGTGGTTCAGAGACATGACAAATGGTTGCAAGAGAATAACGCCGTTGAGCTGTAATGCTAACGGTTTTGACCAGCTGAAGAACGTAAAGTTGCCGGATACAAAGGAGGCAATTGTGGAGAGGAGCATTGGCTTAAAAGAATGTAAACAGAGGTGCTTGAAAGATTGCAACTGTTCGGGGTTTGCTAATGTGGATACGGATTGCTTGATGTATAGAGGGGACTTTGTTGATACACGGATTTTAGTCCCCGATGGTCAAGATCTCTACGTGAAAGTGGCCAATGTTGACCTCGGTTAGTGTTGACTCTAGCTAACACTTTCAAGCTACTTAATAGGGCATGTTAAATAAGCTCACACTTATTACATTTTTGTTTTAGGTTTTTCAGGGAAGGGAAGAAGGATAGGTAAAAAAATCACAAGTCTGATCATTGCTGGAATCATCGTTACTGTAATTACTTTGCTGACGTTTGCCATGTTTTGGTGGCGCTGGAAAAGAAAACAGAAGCAAACAAGGGAAATTGGTAACAATCTTAAATTTTTTCAGTTCATTATATGGAGTTTGATTCCATTTCTAGATGCTCATATGTTTTTGTTTGAATGTTATCAAGCGAGGAATACAGATTTGGTAATGAATGGTGACAAAACAGATTTGGTCGGAGCAAATGAGGAATTGACACTTCCACGGATGGAGTAGGCAACTCTCCTAGAAGCAACCGACGACTTTTGTAATTCGAACAAGCTTGGTCAAGGTGGTTTTGGTGTAGTTTACAAGGTACACTATATAATTTGGCATAGACTAGCAGCTTTGGTAAAAAAAAAAAAAAAACAATCTAATATGCTCTGTTTTTCGAGTGTTGTCAGGGGAGGTTAACTGATGGACGCGAAATTGCGGTGAAGAGACTGTCGAAGGTATCAAATGAGGGAACCTCTCAGTTCTTGAACGAGGTTAATTTGATTTCCAAGCTACTGCACATAAACCTGGTCCGTCTCGTCGGGTTTTGTATACACGGGGAAGAGCATATTTTGGTCTACGAATACCTTCAAAATCTAAGTTTGGATTTTTATCTCTTCGGTTAGTATATCACTTATTTTACATGTACTATTTTTATTATAATGGAATGTGTTTTTGACAGAGTGAGTCCCATATGTACGTGATTCGTAGGAAATTCCGAAAGTTCCAGGCTTACTTGGCCAACAAGATATGAAATCATTCATGGAATCCCAAGAGGGCTGACGTATCTTCACCGCAGATTCGTATTTCAGGATCATCCACAGAGACTTGAAAGCAAGCAACATCTTGCTTGATAAAGACATGATCGCGAAGATCTCGGATTTTGGGATGGCCAGGCTCGTTGGAAGAGACGAGACCCAAACTAACACTGGGACACTAGCTGGAACTTTGTAAGTCCGTATTAAGAACATCATCTGAAAGTTTCAGAGTTTGAAGAAAAATCCTAAGTCTATTTTTTTGGTTTACTTAGCGGATACATGTCTCCGGAATACATAAGGGACTTGGTATTCTCAGACAAATCGGATGTGTTCAGCTTTGGGGTCCTTGTTTTGGAGTTATTAAGTGGAAAGAGGAACTGCAGATTCATGAACTCGGAAGGAGACACCAGTCTCCTCAGCTGCGTAAGCTAATCCTCCTCCTCTTTGGTTTAAATTAATCCCTTTTTTTTTTCTTGGTTAGCTAATTAAACAGAATCAAAACAACAGGTGTGGAGGAACTGGGCCAGCTTTGTGGAGATAGTTGATCCATTCATTGCGGATTCGTTATCGTCACCTTCAAGGGTTCTTCAGATCGTAAGATGTGTTCAGATCGGTCTTCTGTGTGTTCAAGAACGCGCAGAAGACAGGCCGAAGATGTCCTCCGTTGTTGTTATGTTAGAGAGTGCAACCGCGCTTCCTCCCCTAAACCGCCTGGTCATTGTGATCCTTATGCTTATACCAGTCTTTTCGAGACTGGTTCTACGTCGACCGGACCGCCAGCCGACGACGAATATGAGTCAATCCTAGAAGGTCGATAAGGTAATATTGTCTAATGAAATTAAAGTAAAAAATAACGATTATTTCACAATATATGGCAAGACAAAGCCACGATAACGATACGAGAAGGAGAAGAGAAATATCGTCTTTTTGCTTTTGATTTGTAATGTAGTAGGACTTAACCCGTCCTATAATTAGCGCGGGGTAATTATTTTTAAATTTAAGAAAAATTGTTTTTATTTAAATTTTATAATAGGTCTAATTCATGATTATAGATATAGTTATCAAACGGAATAATTTGTCTATTTAACATTTTTTGCAGTGGACTAAAATATTATTCGGGCTAACCTGCAAAACCTATAAGCTTGAAAACATAACTCTAATATGCATCGTTTAATGACTCTAGTTTTGTGGTTAGTTCACGAACTCTAAAAAAAAAACAATTTTCTTGTGTCTAACTTTTTATAAAATTAATAAAATATTTTTCAACTTTTATTTTGATATATATTCAAATAAAATATAATAAATTATAGTGAAAAATATAGCAAGATTTCGAATATATTTTTTTATTTCAATATATATGGATTGATTATTATTTAAAAATATATAATATTAATAATAATTAAGAAACTAAATAGTAAATTACCTCTTTAATGATAAATAAATACTTTCCATATTCTCATCAATTAGTTTAAAAGACAATTATATCCTTTCCTATTTCAATTATCTTTTCTTATTTGTAATGTCATAATAAATAATAACTTACAAAGTTCATTTTTAAAAATGTATTCTTAAATAATATTATATAGATATATCTTATTCTCATGTTTTATGGATGAGTTGAGATTATATATATACTAGATTATGTCCCGCGTGATATGCGGGAAAATAATAAAATATCCAGATTTTAAAATTGATAATCCGCGTAATTATGAATTCTAAAATCTTATTATATAAAAGTGAATGTTTCAAAATTGCTGACTCATCTGATCGCGACATGTATCAAGTCAATCGATCAGATTCTGACATGTGTACAAAAAAATTCTAATTAGTTTTTGACACATAATATTAACAATAGAATCATAAGTTTATAATCGATTTCTAAAAAGTACAATTACTATAGAAAAAAAAAGTAAATTTATCCTAAAAATCAAAGTTAATAAAAAGGAAAAATCAAAAATTAATAATGGAAAAAAATAAAATTGATTAATATTCGATTAATAAAAAAAAGAAAACTTAAAAATTCGGAAAAATTAATAATCGTTTCATAATCCTAAAATGTAAAGTTACAAAATAAAAATAATAATAATAATAATAATAAATATCTTAAAAGACAAAAAAGAAAAAGAAAATTCATTAGTTTTTCCATTTAAATTAAAGAAATTAAACAATAGATTACTAATCCTAGAAGGAAAAGAATTCTAATTTCTCACATTTATATAAACAATTTAGTAGTATGTCAATTACACACCAAAAAAATAAATGTTCAATAATTGTATCCAAAACTATTTATTGCATCTGCTCTACCAAATTCTTCCTTCAAGGTATATATTTATTTCATTGAAAATTTTGTTTCTAAATTGTATATAATTTATTTTCACGGGTGAACTAATTTTGTTTTCCATTTTTTCGTTTTTTATGGGTTACTAAATATTAAATTACAAACCGCATATATGTAGGTACTAATCTAGTTAGATTATAAATTAAGATTCCGTTAAGTTATTTATGCAATTTATTAATTAGAAATTGGTCCATATTATTCATAAATCGAATAAATAATCACTCTAACAAATGATAGAGTTCCAAAAACATAATTTTCATTATATTGCAGTTTCTGTTTTTTCTCTTATTTTTTTTTTCTATTTTTGTAATTTCCATTTAAATTTTCATAATTATTGTTTTTATTTTTGAAATAAATAAAGAATATGAAATTTTATATTAATACATTGACACATGTCACGATCAAACACAATGATGACACATGTCACGATCTGGTGAGTTATAATTATTCTACGTGTCGAGCCCACGTTGAGAGATTTAACTTTATATAATAAGATTGTTTCTATAATAATTACTATTATTCAAACATTTTGTGTAAAAACAAAACCATCTTCTTTCCATTTTGTGCAATGAAAAATCTTTACTCCATTTCCTATAACTTTGATGAAGAGCTCTAAAGCTAAATCCAAAGGGAAAGTTTCTATCCGAGTCGATCTTCTAGACACATATTCTTGATGCAAGATCGACTTGGATGGAAGCCTTCCCTTTGGATTTAGCTTTGGATCTCTACATCAAAGTTATAGGAAATTGAGTTAGATTTCTAATGGGATTGGTTTCAACTCATTCGGGGTTGTATTGAAGGAGTTACAGCCGATTTAGTGGACATATATCCAATTAGTAATTAGCGTTTGACTTTTTTAATCCTGATTTTACAAAGTCAACTACAACTTCGATAATTATTTTGAGCAAGCTTTAGTTGGGGAATAAATCAAGGGGAAAACAGACATTTAAATTATGAACTTACCCGATTTTGCCAAATCAAATACAAATTCTTTAATAAACTGAAAAATACACGAAACTTATGTTGACCTGACCAGATTAATTATCAAATTAGTCAATATTATATTCTGACTCCTCTTCTTTTTTTTTTTTTTTTTTTTTGAGTCGATAATCCTCTTCTCTTCTCCAGCCACGATCCTCCAAGGATTCTCCGGGATCCGATTTGAAATCCTTGAAGCGATCACCAGTCTCCTCAATCACAACATCTCTCCTTCTCTTCCCCTTTGTGGAACCATAACCGCTACGAAGAGTCTGTTTAACGGGTATCGATTTTGGGATATCGATTTCCAGTTTTAAGACAAAGCTAATCACAACATCTCACAACATCTCTCCTTCTCTTCCTCTCTTTTGGATGTTTAGTTTTTGTAATAGATGTCTGCAATCTTTGTCTTTGTGAAGAACACATTGATGTCTGCAATCTAAAGTGCCAAAAGCTTCTCTGCAAATTCGAAACAAAGATGACTATGATTTGCTCTTTATGACTATGAATCTGGAGAAGTTCCTTATGCTGCTTTAGACTGATTATATGTAAATGTTGGTTTGAATTTGCATATATAGTTTGGGTTTTAGTTTGAATGGAAAGGAGACTGATTTAAAAAAACTGCAACATTTATATGGTTGAAATCAGCCTGAAAACAGGTCCTAAAACAGACCAAATACACGTCTTAAAACTGCCTGAAAACAGGTCCTAATACTGGCTGAAAACATGTCCTTAAACTGCTGCAAAACAGGTCCATCTAAGCAGCAAATTAAACAGGTCCCAAAAACTGCAAAACACATCTTCTAAGCCGCAAAAACATATCTCCTAAATCTGAGTGATAACGCCTTCTGAAGATTCGTTACGCTCTCCTCGATCTTCACCGTCAGAATCAACATCAGGAGGAATATCTTCCACGAATGCAGGCACATTATGCCATTCCACGATCGACATTAAAGTGCAAGGAGTACAGTCTACATGAAAAAATCGAAATATATGATGTCAAAATGGAAGCTCATGAAATCGAATCCCAAAACTGAAATCCCGAAATCGAAATCCCCAAACTGAAATCCCGAAACAGAAATCGATATCCCGAAACTGGAAATCCAGAAACAGAAATTAGGAGAGCGAGAGATCCCCAAACTTTTGTCCCACTCTGGTTTTTTATCCCTAGGTGGTTCGGTTATGCTCTCCTCGGCGTGGCAGATTCCGGCGCCGGGCTCAAAGAGAGCTTGGAGGGTTTGGGGGCAAAATTAGGAGAGCGAGAGAGAGAGAAGAAGAAGAAAAGAAGAAAAGAAGAAAAGAAAAAAAGAGTGAAGAAGAAGTCTAATAGTAAGAGTCTTTTTGGGCTTCAATTTGGGGGAATTGTTTTTGGAGCAGGGAAGCTATGTCACCGCCGTCGGCAAACGCCGACATGTTTGTGAAAGTGGAGAAGAGAAGAGGAGGAGAAGAGAAGATTGTGGGATTTTTTTTTTTTTTGAGAAACGATGTCGTCTCAGTTTTAACGGATTGTTAACGACGATTACAATTAATATACAGAATATAATGTTGACTAATTTGATAATTAATCTGGTCACGTTATTCGTGTATTTTTCGGTTTATTAAAGAGTTCGTATTTGATTTGGCAAAATTGTGTAAGTTTATAATTTAAATAACCATTTTCCCATAAATCAAACGTGGGAAAATAGATGAAGAATTAAATGAGCAATTTTCCATGGACAGAGATAAGATTATTATTATATTCGCTTATTATNTATATATATATATATAAAACAATGGTAAATAAATAAAGATGAAAGTTGCCAGAAAAAAAATAATAACAAATGTTTTTTTTGTTTGTGTGGAATCCGATTAACGCCGTCTAGGGGATGGGTGGGAGACAACGATCCTTCAAAATATAGCAGTTGCAAAAATTTACATTCGCCTTAACCATACATTGACCTCTAAGAAAATGAAGTTATGATTTCGTGCAAGCTTCTGCACACTCAGTGTGGTTTTGTTTGCTGCAGATCCCTTTCGGTGCATTCGGAAGTGGCAATTCATCACAAGCACATCTATATTCTCCTTTATTACGACATCTATTAGCCGTTGTTTTCTCTATTCAAATAGTGATCATGAGTGCATTCGGTGCATTCGGAACTACAATTTCACTATTAGACATGATTTTGTCTTTTTTTTTTAATGATTTCTTTTTGACACAACTTTTTTTTAATTGATTGACTGTTTATGTACCTCATTGTCAAATTATTGTATATATACAGTTTTTCATTCTAAAAAAAAGAAAGAAAATTTAGTTCTTAGACAATGCCTATAAACCTAAGATAATTACATAGAAAGACACTTTTTGAGTTATATATTACAGATAAAGACATTTCTAACTCTTGGGACACTTTGTTATAAGTGAAAAACTCATTTGTCGTTAACTCAATTTTCTTCTTCTTCTTCTTCAAACACGAAGAATCACTTTGTCTTCGTAGAAAACCTCTTAGTCGAAAACCGTCGTCGGAGGAGCCACACCCAGACGAGTCTCTCCACGCCGCTTCTGCGTTTCTCGCGATGCCTTCGTATATTCTTCGTGAGGTGTGCGTCTTCAATTCCGAGCTCTGGAGCTCTTTCGTACGAGTGCCCTAGAAATCAATTGGGTCCAAGGGAGAGACCACCGCCGTCGAAGAAAAGGGGGCGGCAAGGAGAGGCCGAGTAATCGAGGGATTGGTCGGCGCCGCCGTCGGCTGTGACAGAGGGATTCGAGGAGGATAATTGGGCTTCGATAGTGGATAATGAAGCTGGAGAGAGGCTGAGAATGAGAGAAGCAGAGGAGAAAGAAGAGAAAGGAGGCTGCTGGAAAGGAAGTTAGCTACTTTAGTGATGTGCTCTTCCTCTTCCTTTTTCAATTCTGCAAAACCTCTTTTCAATTCTCATCGGATTCGTGCTCTTCCTTTATCGACAACGGGAGCTAAACTTTTTAGGTCCGAACACTCGATTGCTGCTACTTCCGAGCCCAAATCCGTCTATGATTTCACCGTCAAGGTTCAAATCCTTGTTTTCTCAGTTTGTAGTTTATTTGTTCGATTCTTTAGGACTGTAGATGAATATCATGAATATATCTATAGATTGAAAGTTGTGACTGATTAGATCTGAGTCCCTGAATTCGATTTTTTATTTAGTGTTTATAATTTCTTTAATCATATCGAAAATTATGTTTGATTCTGGGATTTATGAACGATTTGAGTCTAAATTGAAAAATGTTTTTTTTCGATTTGTGATTTTTTAGGATGCGAAGAGAAATGATGTTGATCTAAGCTCTTACAAGGGGAAAGTTCTCTTGATCATGAATGTTGCTTCTCAATGGTAATTTTCAAGGTTTTTTTCCAATTTTGCAACACACTGGCTAGGTTTATTGGTTAGTGACTAACTAGTTTAGTGAATGTTTTTGGTATTTCTTCGTGCAGTGGCTTGACCAACTCGAACCACACTGAGCTTACGCAGCTGTATCAGAAGTACAAAGATCATGGTATAATTTGATTGTCAATTGTTTGTTTGTTCATTTTCAGTGTAGAATGAAAACCTATAGGTTTATGATTGTGTTCTCGATGTCACAATGTTTCAGGGTTGAGATCCTTGCATTCCCGGTTAGGTACTCTAGTGTGATAATCTAGAGGATGCAGGGAACAATAGAAATTCAAGAATCCACGGTAGCTCGTCCACGCAAGCTCGTCCACGGTATCTCGTCCAATGGAGTAATTGAAGGGTAAGAAGTACCCCAATGCAGTATATAGCGTTTCCTTTGTTCTTTACTTGAATATGTGCAATTGAATAGTCACGTTTGGTTTGGATGAACATGTTTGTATGGACAAATTAGAGTGAACATGTTAGTTTGGAAAATTTATCATAGACATGTTACAAATTAATGCAATTAGCTGCACAAAGAACATATTCACTATTAACATATGTGTGTCATTCGCTTCATTTGTATTGCCACACATATGTACTAATGTGGCCGGTTTGAAACTTGATGTCACTACTGCATAATCAAATACTGAGCTGACTCTATGTAAACCAAAACTATAGTTTATGTACTCTAGCTCATCCACGTTAGCTCGTCCACGCTAGTACAAGAATCTGTCTTGACAAAGATTTCGAATACCGGCAAATGAGAGAGAGAGACGTGGACGTGGACTTTAGAGCGTGGACAAAGAGTCGTGGACTTTAGAGTTGATTGTCTAGCTTTTCAATGAGAATTTCATATATGTAGTCTTTTGTTTTGCCTTTGGATCGGAATGTAGCTAAAGAAAGGTTTGGCATTGTATTGACTTTTCGTTTATATATAATTATCCATTTCACTACCACCAAGTTTCACTTACTTCACTCGTTAGTAAAGAAATCATTTATGTATTTTATGTTCATCAACTCGAGACCAATTGAGAAGCCAAAGCAAAGAGTGAACGTGGTACCTCATATCAAGGCTAAACAAAGCCGAGCTTTCTAAACTCGGGTTATGTTGGGTTTGTTGAATGTGACACTTGTCATACTTTTATAGTCCCTGCTTCGTGTAACCCCACAATTGTTTACCCAAAAACGTTATGTTGCCTGAAATTCTCATAGAGCATAGTAATGTTCTGTGTTTTTCCTCATTTGTTTCAACTGATGTTCGATTCATAGATTCTTAATTCTGAATCTCATGTGTGTGATGTTCTCTTTGTCGGATTCTGAATCTCAAACTGAGATTTTCTTTGTTCGATTCAGAGTTTGTCAAACTGATTCTAAATTAGATTTTTGCAGGCATAAGGAAGGGGTTATACTCTGTCTCTAATGGCTACCGATCGGATCAGCAATTTGTGTTCTTGGCAAAATCATGTTTATGTACCCTTACTCATCCACGGTAGTTCATCTACGATAGTTCGTCCACGCTAGCCGTCCATGACAGCTCGTCCACGCCAGCTCGTCCACGCCAGCTCGTCCACGCTAGCTCGTCCACGCTAGCTCGTCCATGCTAGCTCGCCCATGCTGGCTCGTCCAAGCTGGCTCATCCACGAGTTGAAAGATACAATATTTGATGTCCATGAACAATTGATCCAATCACTAGATCTCTTCTCCAATCAAAGTCAAGAATATGTTACTCTCTTCTCCAATCAAAGCCATGCATATGTTACTCACTATCTTCTCCAATCAAAAGCACATCCAAGTTCTTAAGATTGATTTCAAGAATGGATTGTACATATTGGTTACAAAATTGTTTTGGGTTTTGAAATTGGATTTGTGATGTTTTTTGTTGTCGGTTATCATGTCCTCGTGGACAAAAAAAAACATTAAGGAGATTTGATATTGTACATTCCGCAAATCTTTTTACAAATCCGCGTTTTTACAAATCTCAAATCATTTAACTATGTGAACCCGAGTTCTTTACAGTTACTTGACTTCCATGATAACGTCATGTGGATAACGTATTATGGATAATGTCTCGTGGATGACGTCCCGTGGATAACGTCTACCATATCTAATTTGCTTGTCCAATTATGATATCTTATCATATTCTACTTTCAATTTTGTTTTTTCATGCTACCTAGTCCACCATATTACAAAATTGAAAGAACGAGATTATACCTTAGAAGCGTGTGTTCCTTTGTGATGAGATAATGGCTTCTTCGTTGTCCACGCAACTTTGTCCACCATTTGTTGTCCGCATTAACTAGTCCACAAATATTTTATCCCTGCTACTATTAAGTGATCATTTTCAAAATATGTTGTTCATATATATCTTGTGATCTAACACAATTCCGATAATTGATGAGAAAGACTCCAATCTCCCTCTTATTCCATTCAATTCGTTGAATTTTTGTGAGGATGATATAGGTCTTAGAATGTCAAATATAAACACAAACCGTCCGTTATTTTTTGAACATTTGTTCGTTCCTAAGTGGACACAAAATAGTCAAATATAGGAATCTATAAACCCCATGATAATAGTCCGTCCATGATTACTTGTCCACAAAAACCTATCCACAAATTCAATTTTAACATTTGTTTGATTTTAAGTGGACATATAATTGTGGATACGTGTTTGTGGAGAAGTCACAGACTCACAGAGACACATTATCAGTAAGGAATCATTAGCACAAAACATCACACATGAGTTTTTGAACATTTGTTTATTCGTTTCAAAACACAAAATAGTCACATATAATCATATAACCTATCCATGATAATTAACCATAACCATCTAAAAAAATATCCATTGCACACTGTCCATTGTACACTGTCTATTGCACACTGTCCATAGTATTGTGGTACAATACAAACATGTTCATTGTACATTGTCCATTCGTAGTTATCCACGAAAAGATAAACATGTGTACACTTACACGAAAAGATAAACATGTGTCCAATTTTTGCTCATATCCATTTGCTCATAATCCATACGTACACATACGACAATCCATTCGCTCATATCCATCACCCAAACATACATACACTACAATCTATAGCACTTCATCCACATATGACCATCCACACATATACACTTCTCAATCTCTCGACCTTTTTTCTCCGCCTCCATTGTCTCCGCCGAAGACCTTCTACTTCTTCCCTGAAAAAACCCTAAACAATTGATCTAGAGCATGAAAGATCAATTCGAGAGATTAGGAAAGGAGAAATAAGTTATGGGTATACAAAATTGTTTTCATTCGATTGAAAATTATTTGAGTTAACTGAGTGATTTGATTGTTTTTTGTTTGGTAATAAGAGAAAAGTTAAATTGTGGAGAAAATCATAGAGATAAACAATTTGATTGATGACGGAACAGAGATTGCAGCCAACAAACAAGAAGATCAACGAACATGTTGTTTGGATTTGAAGAGAGAGAAACTCACCGGAGAAGATACGAGGCCACTGTTTCTCGCCGAAATCATGTTTGAAGTTGTTTCGTTGGAATCGATGAAGAGGAAATATAGATTAGAAGGAAAGAGATGAAGAGGAAAGAGACGTGGAATGTGAAGATGATATGTAGATGAAAGAGATGAAAAGTAGATCGATATGGTAACGGGCATTATTGTCCAAAAATTGTTTGAATAGTGTTGAAAGTGTCCTAATAGCAGAAAGTGTCTGTTTTTGTAAGAATAAGTGCACAAAGTGTATTTGGAAGTAAATCACTCATAAAACTGCTACAAGAGGAGAAAAATATAAATTAATGGGACACCACACCATATATCTCCACCTCTTTTTTTTTTCAATTTGAAAAAAATATTATTTGAACAAATTGGTTGATCAGACTTTTTGCTTGGTTGCCCAATCAATCATTGCACTCTTTTCCTCGGAATCGTGCACCTAATAAAAAAGTTTCATTTTAATTAATGTGTGGCTGATAAAAAAAAAACATATTACCGAAAACCTTTTCAACTTATATTAAATCTAATGGATGGTTATGGCTTTTTTTGTGGTCAATATCTAATTCTCATTAGAATTAAGCGGTATCGACCTCTATGAAAAGAGGAGAAAATACATCCAAAAGAGAAGGAAATACAATGAAACACATCAACAAGTGTCGAAAAGACCACCACAAAGTGGTTAAACGAGGGATAGATTGAAGATACAAATCATCGGAAGATAGCGTAAGAGATCGATAAACATGTACGATCACGACAGCTACTTGCTTAATCGCATCCAGAGCAACCCAAAGGGTTACCAAACCTGCAACCAAGGCAGAGGAGACTAACAGCCAGGAGGAAGAACCTTGCAATACCGGCGAGTTTTGATTATCCAAACCACTCCAAAAAAGAGGGAATTTTGGGAAGAAAAACTGCTTCAACAAAGCAGAGCAAGCATCCAAGAAGACTTTCTTGAGTGCCAACCAGTCTGCAACAAAGGCATGAACGAAGTGACTTCGAGGGTCTTCGAAACACCAATCCAAACACCCATCCTTTCAGCTAAAGACAGAGCAAAGAACTTCCGAGAACATGATGAAGGACCATCCCATGCCACGAGATGAGAAGACAAACCTAACAACGGCCTAAACATTTCCCACTCAAAGGAGAAGTGGAAAGAGCATAAATCTTCATCAGGGAGTAACAATGGCAACGAAGGCCCAACCATGAAACCATATCCTTGAGATACACCATCGCTAAGTTGACTAAAACATACTCGCATTCCCATCGACAAAGACGAGCTAAGATGTTATCCAAGACAACCAAAGTAGCTAAACTATCCCTAGTTAGAGGGAAATAGATCCAAGCATACCTGAACGGACCAAAAACCGAACCAAAGTCGGAAATAGATCTGCATACTGCAGTAAGGGGTTACACAGAGGCGATAAGGATGTAACCGGAGGACACAAGGGAGGCAGCAAAGGAACCGGAAGCTAAAGCTGGGATTGACAGGGGAAAGCCCATAACTAGAAGCTGGAGGAGCGCTCGTGGAGGAGAGATGGAGGAAACTACTGGGGAGGAGAGACGGACAACGTCGGAGGTTAGATCCAAAGGGTCGGTGGGTCGGGAGGTTCGGGAGGATCAGAAGGAGAAAACGCCTCAAGCATATATGGAGATGACGCAGCCGATGGTGGATGTCCGGAAGCCATGTTTGGCAGATAACATGGCACCGGAGAAACGATGTACGCGAGAAGAGGAGTAACACCGATAAGGTGAAGTGGAGGTCGTAGACTAATCGCCATAAGCTTGAAATCATCTTGAGGGGAGAAGCGGAGGCAAGGCCGAGGAAAGATAGACGGCGAAGCGGCCATCGCAGAGCACCTCGACCAACAGGAAAATCAAACTAGCCCTACCCCTTGAGAAGACACCGTCCTTGAGTATCTACCGAAGAGAGAGACCAGAGAGGCTCGCCGTGAAACCCAAACTGAGGAACGACACCGGCAACACCCCCAAAGCCGCGCGAAAACGAAAAGTAATCGACAACAAAAGACTTTGAAAACTCAAAGAACTAGCAGCAGAGAAGAAGGAAGAGATACATGGGTCCCTCTCACGGTGACGGTGAGAGAAACCGACCACTGGAGAGGGAGATCGGAGCGATTTGGTGTTGGTGGCTAGGGCGAACTATCGTCTGAAGGAACTAGCAGCATAACGATTTATTGTTTTTGGGATGGTTATGGCTAACAGTAGTGGGATACGCTAGAAATGGGAAATTGCTCATTTTATTCCTCGACTATTTGCAATCGGCATAAATAATCTCCAACTATCGTGATTGCAAAACAATTCCCCAACTTAACGTTGACCACGAAAAATTGGGATCAATATAGTCAACTGTTAACTGAGTAAAAACGGAGGACGTTACATAAATCTCGTTGACTTTTTATGAGTCCAATTTTGCAAAGTCAACGTAAACTTGAGGAATTAATTTGCCAACTTAAAAGTTAAAGAATTAATCTGTAAATTTAGAAAACTTGAGGAATTAAATGATCTGAATTTTAAAAATATACACATAATTGTTAAAGTTTATTCATAACAACGGTAAGAATTATTACGTGCACTAAGAACTATTGAATGTGAAAAAAAAATCAAATAAACTATATATATATATCTCTGGTCTAATGAAAATGGTGGTCCAAGTCGAGAAAAATGTGGCCCTTTGTGAACAAAAAATTATGTCGTAAAAAACAGGTATATTTTATTTTATTTAAAAAAAAAAGTTTAGTTCCAATCTATTTTCAAAATAATTGATATAAAAGAAAAAGAACAAAATTTATATGACACAAAAAGGATAAGAAGAGTTTTAGAAATTAATTTAACAAATGTATATATTTTCTAATTTGTTTGTAGCTCTTAGATGGTTAATTATGTGATACAAACCAAATTTTTATAATTGTAAAATAATACTTTAAATTTTTTGGTCTAAAAACTATTAATCTAAAATAAAAATGTGGCTCAGAAGAAATTAAAAAAATATGTGGTCTTAAGCGATGACTTATCCCGCATTTTCTACGGCTCGAGTATGACTATATACATCTATAAAAGTATGGTGTTAAGATTCAATTAATTTAGGCTTTCATGCATGAACAATAGAGAATCAACTAAGATTACTTTATTAATAACGTCAAATACAAAAAAAAATTATGTAACTATAAAAAGTTATTGGTTAAGTTCTTATATAGATGTATATAGTTGATTTGATTTTTTTTCAAATTTAATAGTTTTGAATGTTACAAGACAATTCTTAAAATTGTTATGAATAACAATTTAATAGTTTTTTTCACATTCAATAGTTCTTAGTGCCACGTAATAATTTTTACTATTGTTATGAATAAACTTTAACAATTATGTGTATATTTTTTAAATTCAGATCATTTAATTCCTCAAATTTTATAATTTTACAGATTAATTTTTCAACTTTTAAGTTGGCAAATTAGTTCCTCAAGCTTATATTGACTTTGCGAAATTAGATTCATAAAAAGTCAACGAGATTTAATTGTAACGTCCTCCGTTTACTCAGTTAAGGTTGACTATATTAATTTACTCAGTTAAGGTTGACTATATTAATTCCAGTTTTGCGTGGTCAACGTTGAGTTGGAGAATTGTTTTACAATCACAATAGTTGGAGATTATTTATGACGATTGCAAATAATTGAGGAATAAAATGAGCAATTTCTCCGCTAGAAATTGCAATATCAGGTTATGAATAATAACAAAATAAGTTTTTGATTTTTTGTACTGTTTGACTATCACTATTCATAGCAAAAAAACTCATTTATCCCTATTACAACAACTAGCTAGCGAAAAATATATACCATGTTTACTTAGACTACTGACCTCACATATACTATTTTGGGTCAGAAGCATCTAATTTTTGAATTTTCAATTAAACTTTTTTAATTTTTTCTCTGTAAAATTCTGGAATCATTTGATATTAATATTCTTAGTTAAATCTACCATCATCATAAGTTAACTATGGTAGCACAATAGTTAACCCAAATACCAGACCCTCATAGTTTAACATGATAACGAGGAAGTTAGCATCAAAAAATCTATTGATTACGGCTTCTGACTTTGTGGTCCTTTTTACATAACCATAAATAAGTTAACTATGTTATTACAATAGGTAACCCAAAAAAATAGACCCACGTTGGTTAACATGTTAATGAGGAAGTTACCGCCAAAGAATTTTATTCATTCCGGCTTCTGACTTTGTTGTCCCGTTTATATAACCAAAAGTTAACTATGTTAACTGAAAAACCCCATTGGTGAACATGATAATGAGGAAATTACTGCCAAAAGAATCCATTCATTCCGGCTTCTGACTTTGATGACCCTTTTATATATCTATCAGATAACTCTGTTAGCACAATAGTTAACCCTAAACCACCATGCCGGTAACATGTTAATGATAACGAGAAAGTTACCACCAAAAGAATCCATTGATTTTGACTTATGACCTTGTTGTCCCTTTTATACAACCATAAGTTAACTATGTTAGCACACTTGTTAACCTAAAACCAGATCCCGAGATAACGAGGAAGTTACCGTCAAAAGAATCCATTCATTCAAGCTTCTGGACTTTGATGTCCCATTTATATATCTATAAGATAACTATGTTAGCACTTATAGTTTTTTTCTTATAATTTGACAAATATTCTGAACTATAGTATACTTTAAATAAAGCACCTAGTATTAAATGCTCATTCATTCTACATTTCTCTCACTTGAATAGGGGTATTTCAGACTACAAAGACCTTGTTAAATTATTGACATCTAAATACAAAACTTTCCTTACTACTTACCTAATTAAAGACTTATCTATGTATATTCACCCAACTCACCATTCATGGAACAGCCATTTAATAATAACTTTAGTTGGATGATAATTTTAGTTTTTTTGGTGTACCCAATAAATTTTGATAATTTTAGTTCTCAACTCCTTAGTGGTATGTAACCTTTCAAACAATATTTTCAAATAAAATATCATAACTGCTACTTGATGTTTCTAGAAAAAAAATCACTGTTAGAAATGATGAACATATAGTTTTATAATTTCTCTTGATAATGGGCCTCGTTCATTAGTTATTTCTGGCCCAACACCAACAAAAACATTGTCGGGTTACAGTGAAGCTAAAGAAAGTGATGAAAAGAGTCTTTCGGAGCTAACTTAAAACGACACTCTTAAACCCGCGCTTATACTTTTTTTTTTTTTTTTACAAACTTTTATTTCTCTTTTAAATCCTTTTAATGGGACATCATTTTTGAGTACACACAAGATATGAAAATTACATCAGAACAGAGAAGAGGAATCAAATTGCTGGGTCATTCAAGAAATAAATGTATCCAAACCAGACAGAGAGATAAGATAGACTAGATGATGTGCCCTGATGTAAATCAACTAGAGGCAAAGCTGCTGCGGCAGAAGAGTCTAAACCAGCAAGCTTACTTCTCATTATTGCATGAACATCACGAGTTACCTGAGCCGGAGGCTTAGGCACAGCCATGTGTAAACGTGCGTTCCTCTCTTTTCAAATTTCATAAATTGAAGCTTGTAACAACAATTTGCATATAACATTTAGTTTCCTAATGGAAGAAGCAGATCTTACCCAAGTGACAATTGCATCCAAAGTTGCTGGAGGATTGAGAGAGCTATGCATAAAGAATGAGGACCAGATTTGAGCTGAAAATGTGCAACTGAAAAACAGATGGTGACGTGTTTCAGGCGCAATTTGACAAAGGAGGCAGATTTCTGGGACATCTATCCCCCAGCTTCGAAGTCTGTCTCGAGTGGACAGACGATCTCTCTATACCACCCAGTGAATGAACGAATGCTTCGGAATGCTGTTGGAGAACCAAACTGATTTTTCCTAGTGAACATGTTGCCCAACTGGATGCAAAGAAGACCAAGTCTTTGACGCAGAAAAGAGACCCGGAACACCAGACAATGAATTTCGCCATTTAAATTCATCATCAAGAGATACAACCAAACATGGAGAGGATGGTAATACTGCTTTAAGCAAGATTGTAATTGGATGCCGACCCCTCGGAAGAAGCCAAGAACCATTGCCTACTGCTTCAGAGACCGTGGCTAGACGATTAATGCCAGTAACTCTAGGCCCGTTGGCACCCGTTAAATCGATAAGAGGACCCAGATTCGTCCAGTCATCGTGCCAAAATCTAGCAATCTGACCCGACCCAATGTTGCAACAAAGGAAGGGTCTAGCTAGCGGGCGAAGCTTAAGTAACTTTTTCCAAATCCAACTCCCCATCAAATCTGATCTTATATCCCAAAAAAGCCTTCCTCTCAGCAAAATCTTGTGAACCCAAGAAACCCATAGTGACCCGCTTTTCGTGAAAAGAAGCCATATGAGCTTAAGACCAAAGACCTTATTCCAAGCCTCAAGTCTCCTCAGCCCTAAGCCGCCGACCTCTTTCGGAGTACACACAGAATCCCAAGACACTTTTGCCCCTCTAGCTGAGTTTGGAGCACCCGGCCAAAGAAACGAATTACAAATCCTTTCAATCTCCAGTAGACAACTCTTAGGCAAAGGAAAAACCGCAGCCCAAAAATTAACAATACCAGCAAGGACAGACCGAATTAGTTGAAACCTTCCAACAAAGGATAGATGTCTCACCAGCCAAGACGAGATACGACTATTGACTCGATCAATCAAAGGCTGATAACCGGAAACCGTCATCTTACTAGGGAGCAAGGGAAGTCCCAAATATCTGACCGGAAGAGCGCCATGAGCAACTCCTACTCTTTCTGCCAAAGAATTAGTAAGGAGGGAGTTGTTACCATCCAAAAAAAGGGAAGACTTTCTCAGATTAATTGCCAGCCCATAAGCTATATAGAACCGACAGAACACTTCCATTATCCCTGCCAAAGACCTCTTCGAGCCATCAAAAAACAGAAGAACGTCATCCGCAAAGCTAAGATGGGTTACCAATGGGTCCAAGCACAAGGGATGAGGCGTGAATTGATTTAAGGTTGCTGCCATATCAAGATCTTTGGATAAAACGTCCATTGCAAGATCAAAGAGAGAAGAGGATATAGGATCTCCCTGTCTTAACCCTTTTTTACCTTGAAAGAACCCTACCAGTTCACCATTGAAGTTGATGGAAAATGATGGCGTAGAAATGCACTCCTTAATCCAACCGATAAACACCAAAGGAAGCTCCAAAGCCTTGAGGATATTAAGGACAAACCTCCAATCAATACTGTCATAAGCTTTAGATAGATCCACTTGAAGGCAACCTCGAGAAGTTGGTCCCGGTTTATCAAACTCAGAAACTAGCTCCGAAGCAAGCAAAATGTTTTCACAAAGTAGCTTGCCCTTGATGAATCCAACCTGGTTCCCTTGCACTGCCTCCTCCAAAAATAACTTGAACTTAGCAGAAAGGAGTCTCGAAATAACTTTGTAAATTGTTGTGCAACACGAAACAGGCCTGAAATCTGATAATTTTTCTGCTCCCACCCTTTTCGGAATTAATGCAATTGTTGTTGCATTTACCTGTCTCAACAGCCTTGACGAGACGAAGAAATCCTGGACTGCTTGAACCAAATCCATACCCACCAACTCCCAAGAAGATGTAAAGAATTCTGCTGTAAACCTGTCAGGTCCTGGTGCCTTGTTTTTAGGTAACGAGAAAACCACATCTTTAATCTCCTCCTCCGAGGGGATAGCAGAGAGCAATTCTGCTAATCCCAACCCGCATCGAAAAGGATGAATATCCTTTATGTGATTAACTGAATACAGATGAACAGAAGGATTAGTACAACCAAGTAAGTTGAAGTAGAACTGTTCTACCATGGCCTTCATCGCAGCTGAGTCTGTAATCTTGATATTATTATCTGTTCTCAAATGATGGATTGTATTCCAAGACAAGTGAGACAAAACAGACTTGTGAAAAAACCGAGTATTCAAATCTCCCTCCTTTAGCCATCTAATCCTTAATTTTTGCCTGAAAAAAAATTCTTCAGCTGCCGCCCAAAAATTCCATAAATTCCGGGCTAACAATTCTTCCCGCGCTTATACTTTGCTACAACCTAATTCATTTATGATTTGACTTATGATCTTATTGTAGAAGCCAACTGACAAATCTATACGGTGGGAGTTTGAAGTGCAGACCTATAACCGATTGTGTGCTTCCAGGAGTTATAAGAGAGCTTGTCATTGAGTATGGGAATTTTATTTTTAACGGTACAAGTTTTTGGACCATATTGAGTATGAATTAATGTTAATTATCTAACGCTCTGTTCTGTACCAAACCAGAGGAGATTCAATGGAAGGGCCTTGAGTCATACAGTCTCTTCAAATTATTCCAGTCTGGATAAATCTGATTAGACCCATCTTATATCAAAGTCAAATCCATGTGTTAATATGCTATAACCACAATATAAAAATGCAAACATCCCTAGAAAATAAAATAAATGTTAAACATTTTCTCGGTTGCATTACGCACGTCTCGCCTCTCTGCATGACCCTTCCACGCCCTGTTTAGATCTCAAGTCAACGGTGACTCACAGTCGCCACGTGTCGCTCGCTCATTTGATGTATGTTTTTTTTTCTCACCTAGTCGCCATCAAATACTCTGAGTCGTTAAATAGAGTTTTGTTTCAGCTCTCTCTATCTCACTCACTCGGCTCGGGTCTAACAAAATTCTTTGTGATCCGTACATCAATCATCAATGGCTTTGTCCACAAGCATCTCCCTCCTTCTCTTCGTCTCTTTCCTTCTCCTCGTTAACTCGCGCGCAGAAAATGCGGCAAGTGGCTCAGATCTCGACGACGAACTGGCTTTCCTCGCCGCGGAGGAGTCCAAGGAACGAAGCTACGAGGAACACGATCAGTTCCGGGACTTCGAGAACTACGAGGATCTCGAGCAGGGAGGAGGCGGAGGAGATTTCCATCACGGCGAGCACGGAGGCGGCGGCTACGAGGAGGACCCGTTACCAACCGTCGACGAGAAAGACGTGGCGGTCCTGACCAAGGACAATTTCACTGAGTTCGTCCGAAACAGTAGCTTCGCGATGGTGGAGTTCTACGCTCCGTGGTGCGGCGCTTGCCAGGCTCTGGCGCCGGAGTACGCCGCGGCGGCGACCGAGTTAAAGGGCGTTGCGGCGCTCGCGAAGATCGACGCGACGGAGGAAGGGGATTTGGCTCAGAAGTACGAGATTCAGGGATTCCCCACCGTTTTCTTGTTTGTCGACGGAGAAATGCGCAAGACCTACGAAGGAGAAAGGACCAAGTAAGTGTGATTATGTCTTTCTCACTCATTTCTGGATTAGTTAGTTGTTGGAATTTTTCGTAACTCTTAGGATGAATTGCTTTCTGAAACTTTGAGAAATGAAACAATGATCATCAGGTTTAGCTTTGGCATTAGTGATCTAATGCCAGACAGTTCAACCGGAAATTATTGAATCTTGAGAGATTCTTTTATTTGACACGAGATATGACTCTTGAGTAAAGTCAATTAGTGAATCTTTGAAGAAATTTTGAGAATTATTGATGTTGATGAATCTGGGAAGAAGGTCAATTATGAAATGGTGCAGCAATAGAGGACATGTGATCTATCTGATTTGGTTTCTCATCTGTTCGTTTTCGATAGAAATTATTGTTCAATGCGATTCACCATTATTGAATAAAAAAAACTTTTTTTACAGGAATGGAATTGTGACTTGGCTGAAGAAGAAGGCTAGTCCGAGCATCCACAACATCACTACAAAAGAGGAGGCTGAGCGTGTTTTATCTGCTGAACCTAAAGTTGTTCTTGGTTTTCTCAACTCCTTAGTGGTATGTAACCTTCAAATCCAAAGGTGTTTTGTGCCCTCCTTCTTGGATTTATCTCGCCTTTTAAACTTTTCAGAGTTATAAAACATATGCTCAACCAAATTGGTTACCGTGGGTACTCTCTACCTGAGAAAACCAGAAAGAAAAAACAAACGGAGATGTTAATGATAAGAAAATTGCCCCTGGTGTTTAGTAGGTGAAAGATATAAGTGGTTTACCCTGCAATATATGTTGGTGAAAGATATTAGGGCTTGCATTCAGATCCTTTTGTCTAGTGCATTAAGATGCAGGATTGAAAAGTGTGAAGCTTTTGCTTATATTATCCTACTCTGCCATCTTTTCACCATTTTCTCTTGTTCAGGGGTCGGAGAGTGAGGAACTTGCGGCTGCATCCAGATTGGAAGATGATCTCAGTTTTTACCAAACTGCAAGCCCTGATATTGCAAAGCTATTTGAAATAGAAACCGAAGTCAAGCGTCCTGCCTTAGTTTTGCTGAAAAAGGAGGAAGAGAAACTCGCCCGTTTTGGTAAAAGCCCCTCAAACATATTACTTTTTTTTTTTCCGCTACTTAGATTTCCTATGTGTTTCTCACTCATTGTGCTCCTTTTTGACAGATGGCAATTTCACTAAGGCGGCTATAGCAGAGTTTGTGTCAGCCAACAAAGTTCCGTTGGTCATCAACTTCACTAGGGAAGGCGCATCACTGATTTTTGAGAGCTCAGTGAAAAACCAAGTAAAGACCATTCTGTCTTTTGAAAAAATTTCCCCTGTTCATTGCAACGAAGTAAGGAGATTGACTTTTATTTCTTAAACCTTGTCAGCTCATTCTTTTCGCTAAGACAAATGAATCAGAGAAGCACCTTTCCACTCTGAGGGAGGTGGCAAAGTCCTTCAAGGGAAAGGTAACTTTTTGTCTTTTATTTTTCTGTGGTCATTTTGCTCGCTTTCTGGAACTATTTTAGAGAAGAACCACCTCGTGAAATTATTATATGCCAAAATTAGAGGTGGATGATAACTTTGGTTTATTGAGTTGGAAGGGCAATCCTCTCTATTTGTCTGCAGTTTGTATTTGTTTATGTTCAAATGGACAATGAGGATTATGGAGAAGCAGTTTCTGGATTCTTTGGTGTTACCGGCACTGCCCCCAAGGTAAAGTAGGTGATGTGAAATGTCTGTGTATCGGTTCTGTTTTTGTTAACAAACCAAATTTTGTATTTGCGTATGCAGGTTCTTGTATACACTGGAAATGAAGATATGAGGAAGTTTATTCTGGACGGTGAATTGACCGTAAAGAACATTAAGGTTGGCTCAACTTCTATTTTCTGTGAAATTTTAATGATTTCACGACGTGTTGCTCATTATCTGGTGAGTTATCTTAATACAATGACTTTGTAATTTTGTCTTTTAACAGACACTTGCGGAAGATTTCTTAGCAGAGAAACTGAAGCCTTTCTACAAGTCAGATCCAGTACCTGAAAACGTAAGCCTTCCCATATTTCAACACACACATCTGACATTCCACATGATACTGATTTACTAGCTTCTAAATCAAACGCAGAATGATGGTGATGTTAAAATCATTGTGGGAAACAATTTTGATGAGATTGTTCTTGACGAGTCAAAGGATGTTCTTCTCGAGGTAATCATCACAATTGAAACGTTAGAGTCTTGTTTACACATCTTAGCGGTATGTACCTAAAGCGTGAGTTTTGTCACAGATATATGCTCCTTGGTGTGGCTACTGTCAATCCTTTGAGCCAATTTACAACAAGCTTGGAAAGTATCTGAAGGGCATCGACTCGCTAGTTGTAGCCAAGATGGATGGTACCACCAATGAGCATCCTAGAGCAAAGGTAATGAACAGCCAAATTTTGAAAAAGCTTTTGGTGATTCAAGACTAAAGAGAACTGATTTTGTTTTTTTATTTGGCTTGTCTAAATCTCTTTATGTTCAGGCTGATGGGTTCCCAACAATCCTGTTCTTCCCTGGTGGAAACAAGAGCTTCGATCCGGTTAGCAAAGATTACTCACTATGTGTCAAACAGTGTTTTTTAAACTTGCAAGTGTTTACTTGAGTACTGAATTTGTTATAATTGCCGCTCGTATTAAAAAAAAACAGATCACTGTGGATGTTGACCGTACAGTAGTGGAACTGTACAAATTCCTAAAGAAGCACGCATCAATCCCATTTAAACTTGCGAAACCGGCGACACATGAACCGATTATCTCGACTAAGAAAGCTGATGAGAGGATTGCGGGTGATGGTGCCAAGGATGAGTTGTGATGATGCTTGCGAGGAACAGAGTGTGTAACAGAATATAGATGATGACTCTTCTATACATGATAGAAAATGTATTGTCCGTTTTTTGGTTTTTGTTGTATGCTATGAAATGAATAATTAAAAGAATTTTGGTTTCTCAAGTCAAAGATGAATGTGAGCTCTCTGGCTCGAGTAGTCGAGTGCAATAACCTATATGACCTTCTTTTTTTTAATCAATCATAGATGAAAACGCTTGTTCATAGATTTTTTAAATCAATTTTTTTTCCGTATTAACTGATACCAACTTTTACACAACTAAAAAAATGAGTTATTATATATTATTACTAAATTAGAATCCGCACATATACGAATTTATAATTTAATATTTTTATAAATCGTAAAAGTAAATTTAAAATGAAAAAAATATTATTTTCAAATAGAAAACAAAATTAATTTATCCGTGAAAGAAAATTCATTATTTAGTTACTTATATATCTATTATCCTTAAAAGTTTTACTAATTGATTATCCCATTTTTATTTGAATTATATTTATATTTTATCGTGTTTGATTTTTCTTTTCTCTAACAAGAAACAAAAATTTACACGTGAAAAAATCTTATCGATTACTGACACGTATCAAAATCATGTTAATGATTAAGTTTGAGATATCAAGTTTTATACAATAAAATAGTTTTTAAACTGAGATTAATGATATAACTAGAAAGATTGATCCACACATTGATCAATCGTCTCAAGGCCAGCTGAATTATTGTCCTTATCACATCAATGTTTAGGCTTCATGATAACTTAGCCACCACAAAACATGGCCTTAAACCTAGAGGAACCATATGATAGAGAACAATCTACGTAAATGACACACGGAAATTATGTTCACACAAAAAAATTAGGCGATATTTAATAGGGTGAGTTGCTATAATAAATTTGGAAAGTGTTTTAACGGACCAGAATGATTCAAATCTTTTGAAATTACTAAAACTATTAAACCTATCTTTTATACCATTTTAATTTTTATTTGCAAAAAAACGTATTTACAAAATTGTGATTACTAGTTTTTTCCACGTAGGAGCTGATTTTAATTATCGGAAAACCTCGCGTTTACACTCTAATAATGTCAAATTTATACTATGGTTGGTAGACTTAATTTTAATGGGCTTTACTATTTAATTTGTTTTTAATATATTGGGCCATTTAAAATTCTATATGTTATTGTGTTTGTTATTTTTAGCCCATTTAACTCATCTGAAAAAACCAACAAAAAAAAAATGTATAATCGAAATAACCAAATTTAACAGAAAGTTGCACAAAAATTCAAAAATTTTGTTTATTTTCGGTAGCAATTTTATAAACCGAACTAACCGATATCTGAATCGAACCAAACCGTAGTTAAATTTGGTAGCAATTTTATAAACCATACTAACCAATACCCGGATCGAACCGAATCGTAATTTAATTAGTTTATTTTCAGTAGAATTTTTTCAAACCTAACTACCCAATTAACCAAATTACCCCAACCGAAAACTACCCAAATTCGCAGCCCTAGTAACATCTACTAAACCTTCTTATAGCGCCGATTAATTTTGACTATAACAAAATGTGACATATTATATTCAAAAGAAAAAGGGATTAGAGAACACGATAGAACTTTGACTTGTCAAATTTTACATCACCATCTATATATCTAATATATTATTGAAAAAGTTCTATAAATTATTTCCAAGAGTCCCTTCACACACGTTTCTGATGGATTCTTTTTAACAAAAAAATACTAGACATCTCTTTTCCGTAAAGGTCAAATACATATACAATTATTTTTCTTTTTATTAGCATTTCATTTCTCTTTGATTGCAATTTATCTATGTGGGAAGGAACAAAAAAACAATTATATAATAACATATTAAGCTTTGCTAGTTTGTAAATTATTTGAAGCGCTACACTAATATCTATCATAGTCATAGCGTTACATTTGGTATGTAATAAAAATAAGAAAGTCAGAGAGGCAGAGTAAAGATTAGGTGATACTTGCAAGTACATTTCTTTTCCAAATTTAAGTAACGTCTCAAGTTTTACAACTATATATTAGATGCTCTGCAATATATTTTGTTCCTATTTATAATTTCACTGATAAACAGAAACAATTGCTTATTGCCTTTTAAAGAATTAGCATATATAGATAAATATAATATTAAATCCAAAAGTTAGTAAGTAGTAGAGTTGATATCAAAAATGGAAAATTTGAGAATTATATCTAACTTTTTTGCCAACATATCAGCATTTAATGGAATAAATCTATAATTATTCAAAGTAGAGAAATAATTTATCTGTAAAAGTGAATGCAACTGCAAGTCTCCGAATGGCAAAATGGAAGCACTTATCTGTATGTACATAAAAAAAAACAAAACAAAAAAATTAAATTATAAATATTAGTTGCTCGTTCCTCTGTTTATTAATCCGCGTTTTGTCTGCCTTCTCCTTTCTCTTCAATCTGGGTTTGGTGAGGGGTTTTAAGTAAAGCGTGCGATACAAAAACAGACATCGTCTGTACCTCCTGTGTTCTTGCCCTATTCTTCTTCTGTTTTTGTTAAACTATTCTTCTTCTTATTCATCATCTTTGTCTCTCTCTCTTCTCTTCTTAATCTCTTGGTGTATATATCAGTGTTCCATTTGTTCTGTATAAAAGTAAAACATTCACCTTTTTAAGGCTGATTCAGATATTGTCTTTTTCTTTTCTTCGCAAAAGACGAGCTCGTGTTGAACAAGAGAAAAAGAAAAAATTAAGAATTTGAAGATTCCGCGCAAAAGAAGAGAAAGTCTAAACCCTTTTTTCTTTCTTCCCCTGGTGATTTCTCGCTCTGAATTTGGTTTGACCAAAGACGACCGGTTTGATCTGAATCTCTTGTGTTCATATGGTAGACAAAAAGAATTAGGGGTTAAATATACTGGATTTGATTCTCTCAATCATCATGCAAAGAGTACGCAATAAACCGGTTAAATCCAGCGGAGGAACCACGACGGCTTCCGTTAAGCATTTAATCAAACAGAGAGGCGGCGGAGGAGGAAGTGGCGGAGATACGGCGGCTATGGAGGTTTCCAAGCCGGCTAATGATAACAGCCTCTTGACAGATATGCAGGAACCGAGCATCGATACGGACAAACTCAGCTACGAGATTTTCTCGATTCTCGAGAGCAAATTTCTATTCGGGTACGAGGGCGACAACAACGACCCCAAAATCACGGTTCCCAGGAATCTCAACCCCAAATCCGAGCCCGAACCCATGAACTCGGCGGTTGACGCCGTTCATGGGTCGATTAAGAACCAGAGAGGGAAAATCTGTATCCTGAGCATCGATGGAGGAGGCATGAGAGGGATTCTACCCGGAAAGGCGTTGGCTTATCTGGAACACGCTCTGAAATCGAAATCGGGCGACCCGAATGCCCGAATCGCCGATTACTTCGACGTAGCCGCCGGGTCCGGTATAGGCGGTATTTTCACGGCGATGCTATTCGGGTCGAGAGACGGTAACCGTCCGATCTTCAGAGCAGAGGACACGTGGCAGTTCCTAACGAAAAACGCAAAGGGTCTGTACGGGTCATCGTCTTCTTCTTCTTCGCTCATGAAACGGGTCATGAGAACCAGGTCGTCGGGTTGTTCCGGGACGGCGAAGCTACAGAGAGTGATGAAAGAGTCTTTCTCGGAGCTAACCTTAAAGGACACGCTCAAACCGGTGCTCGTACCTTGTTACGACCTTAAAAGCTCGGCTCCGTTCCTGTTCTCACGCGCCGACGCGCTCGAGACGGACGGCTACGATTTTCGTCTCTGGGAGGTTTGTAGAGCGACATGGGCTGAGCCTGGGGTGTTCGAGCCGGTGGAGATGAAATCGGTCGATGGTAGGACCAAGTGTGTGGCGATCGGTGGAGGATTAGCCATGAGCAACCCAACGGCGGCTGCGATCACGCACGTGCTGCACAACAAGCAGGAGTTTCCGTTCGTGAGAGGAGTTGAGGATCTGCTTGTGTTGTCTCTTGGTATGGGTCAGTTGCTTGATGTGAGCTATGAGTATGACCGGATTATCAAGTGGACGGCTAAGCATTGGGCTCGCCCCGCGGCTCTTATTTCTAACGACGCTGCCGCAGACACCGTCGATCAAGCTGTGGCCATGGCTTTTGGTCACTGCCGCAGCGGTAACTACGTTCGTATTCAGGTATGAAAGAAATGATAAGTGGTTGGTTTTTTGATACTAGCATATTTCCTTAAAGAACTAAGCACATTAGCATTTTTCTTTGGATTTTATGAAACTTGTGAGTGGTAATAATCATGTGGAATCAGCCAACGGTGGAAAATTTCCGCAATTTCGCAGCTTACCAAGTCCTTTGGTTGTGAATTATATAGGCATAATAGGAATGCTGGATGATATGGTGTGTGTCTGAAAGGAAATCTTAAATATGTACTTGTAAATGATTCTTCACAAATAATTTAGGCTCATGTAGTTATGAATTGATGGGTTTGGTGACAGGCGAATGGGTCGAGCTTAGGACCTTGCAAGCCAAACATAGACACAGACCCGAGTGGGAGCAATGTGAATATGCTGGTTGGAGCAGCGGAGGAGATGCTAAAGCAAAAGAATGTAGAATCGGTTTTGTTTGGAGGTAAAAGAATCAATGAAGAGAGCAATTTCGAGAAGCTTGACTGGTTAGCCGGGGAACTTGTTCTCGAGCATCGAAGGAGAAATTGCAGAATTGCTCCAACCGTAGCGTTCAAGCAATCCGTCCATAGGGCAGATCAGAAGACAATGGACAAAGATATCGGTGTGACCGCTAGAGAACGATGAACAAGCAAAAAGGTTGTTGTTGTTCTCTTTTGGTTGATTTAGATAATTTAGGATAAGGTTTTCTTTCTTTCTTTCTTCCTTCTCAGGTTATGATTTGCTGTATAGATTTGAGTTTGAGTTCCGAGACATGAGGAGAAAAGGGGAATCATCTTACAAAAAAAAAAAAAAAACACACACAACATGATTCTTGTAATTGCGGTTTGTCTTTGGTTTCCTATAATCATCATGATTTCTTCTTTGACATTTCCACTAACTCGAGATAAATTATGAACAACATATTTGCTTTGTTTATGAGCGTTTACATTCGGAATGGTGATAGAAAATGAAATGACAGGATAAATAATTACGCATAAAAAAAAGGTGCTTTAACTATATAAAGAATACTATGTCGATACGCGTACGGAACCGTAGAATAAATTAAATGAATTGAAAACGTAATTCCACCAAAGCTTATGGTTGATAAAAACCTGCAAAATCACGAAATTATTCTACTGTTCCTCTATTTTAGGAGCTACTAACAAAATCCTCTAGTCTTTAATTTGTGGAAGTCATCCAATAAAACACTCTTGGAGCTCGATACACGACACTATTAATGACAATAAATGTAAAAAAACAAAGGGTCACAACTTTGTATCATTAATACTTCAATAGTAGTAGCTTCTACTATTAAATTTTGTCGGATTCTCTTTTAATGTGTAAAACTACATGTAAACACCAAACAAAATCTCGTTGATTTAGTTTTATGTGGACTTGGGGAGCCTCTAGGCCCTCTACTGAATAGAACGTACCAAGAAGTTTGTTATGTGATCACATCGTTGGAAGGATTCAAAAACTCATTATCTTGATTTATTATAAATTTGGTCAGGACGTTTTATAAATTCCAAAAAGAAAACACAAATGTTGTCGTTTGGCTCTTGCGCGTGTGCGTGCGTCGAGGGAGGGACGGTGCGAGAACGTCATATATCTGTGAGTAGCCCCACGTCTTTGATTGTCGGTTCGGTCTCATCCACCGACACTCGAAACAATGTATTTCATTTTGTTTTACAACTATATAGCTTTTTTTTTATATTTGAACTGGAGATCTTTTCAATCCTATCAATTATGCGTCGGTCCAAATATATCTAGTAGCAAATTTCATCTTTAGTTTGGTTGCTTCTTTACGTGATGTCATGTTTCATAGGGGGCAATTATTCGATGGTTTGTCTATGCATGCCCTCAACTGCTATAGTTTCAGTTTACAATAGATTTTGGGTTCGACCGTTCGAGTTCGGGTTATTTTAGTTTGAAAGAAACGTATCAAAGTCAAACTAAAATCATTATGGTTTTAATGTAGATTTTGTTTCGGCTTAGTTTAATTATAAAAATCTTATGCGATAGTATACCTAATTTTTGGATTGTTTTGGTTTGTATTTATCATTTATTACATTTATTCTTATCTTGGTTTGGTTTGGTTTATTACTTTATTTTCATCTAAAAAAAATTAAAAGCTTCGAAACACACAAAAATTGTGTTGGTATGGTTTAGTTAACCAAATCTTTGAAGATTTGGTGAGATTCATTAAGCTTGCTTCAATGCATGTTTAGGTCCAATTATTTTTTTACGATAATCATATTTGGGTAAAAAAAAAAATTCGGCCCTTAGGTCCAAAAGTTTCTCGCGTTGGAGACAAAAAAAAAGAAGTTAATTCGTCTCTTCCTTATCGCCCGTACTCGAAAACTCGTAATTTTGAAAAACTCTCCTTTTGGATGGACACCTAGTTGAACTATCAACGCCGAAGTAAGTGAAGTGATTTTATGTTATTTGTTAAATTGTGAAGTTTGAAATTATTAGATCTTTATATTTTTAATGACGGGATTTATAATGCATGTTTGATAATGATTCACTTCTCCAAACATAGTTTAAATCGTGAAAATAGTTTATTTTTTTTATAGAGGTTATTCATACAACTAGATATGTTTCTAGTTTGAAAGTAAATTTAAACATTAAACCAAAAGGAAAGAGACACTATCACAAAAAAGGTTAAGCTTTTGTAGTTCTACTAGTCGCAGAAAAAAAAAACCGCCGAAAGTGAAACTTTTTTTAACAAAGTGGGTTTCGAGTTCGCACTCTACGTTCTTATTCAATAAACTTTAATTGTCTTTTGAGGAGTTGAAAAACTGAGATTTCACAAAGAAAAAGAAAAGGAAAAGGAAAAAGAATGAAGAAGAAGAGAGGTTAGTACTCGTAGTAGAAGAAGATCCTTTGAGTGGGATACTCTTGCCCACCACCGGACAGGCATCGTGGGACCCATTCTCACGTCTTATTCGCACAACAACATTATCAAAATATGGCAACCTGACTTGGTCAATTTCTTAACCATATTTGTGAATTCTCTTTTTTTTTTCCATTTAAGTATGGACCTTGGCTCAATTTATTTCCCAAAACTATAGCTTGATCAAAATAATTTTTCATAGTTGACTTTGTAAAATCGGGATTAAAAAAATCAAACGTTAATTACTAAATAGATACATGTCCACTAAATCGGCTGTAACTCTTTCAATACAATTCCGAATGAGTTAAAATCACTCCCATTAGAAACTTAACTCAATTTCCTATAACTTTGATGAAGAACTCCAAAGCTAAATCCAAAGGGAAAGCTTTCATCCGAGTCGATCTTCTAGACATATATTCTTGATGCAAGATCGATTTTTTTTTTTGAATTGAAAAAAAGTGGTTTCACCTCTCTGCCGTGGTCCAAAGCATTTAATATGGTCCTCTCCCAAGTGAGTGTCGAACTGCGGGCGCACAATCGGGCACATACCCAGATTGCTTGTTAGGTGCCACTAGCCCAAATGCAAGATCGACTTTAGTGGACATGTATCCAATTAGTAGATGTAACTCCTTCAATACAAAACCACTCCCATTATAAAGCTAACTCAATTTCCTATAATTTTGATGAAGAGCTCCAAAGCTAAATCCAAAGGGAATGCTTCCATCCGAGTCGATCTTGCATCAAGAATATGTGTCTAGAAGATCGACTCGGATGGAAGCCTTCCCTTTGGATTTAGCTTTAGAGATCTTCATCAAAGTTATAGAAATTGAGTTAGATTTCCAATAGGAGTGGTTTCAACTCATTCAGAATTGTATTGAAAGAGTTATAGCCGATTTAGTGGACATTTATCTATTTAGTAATTAACGTTTGACTTTTTTAATTCCGATTTGGCAAAGTCAACTACAACTTGAAAAATTATTTTGAGCAAACCATACTTGGGGAATAGAATAAATTAAACGAATGTCCATTAATCACGAATTAAATGAGCAATTTCCCATGAAATGACATAAAGGAATCGGAAAAAAAGCAAACACATGAATAAAAAAAGGTTTCTTTGTTGGAAAATGTTTATTTCTTTTTCGTCTTTCTTACGCCTGTGTTTTGGCGTTTGGAATTCAATTTTCTCAACTCTATTTGGGAATTTTTATTGCTATTAGTTTCGATTTTAGCTTCGGTTTTAGTTCTCGATCGTTCTTATATAGTTTTCCTCGTTTGAGCTTGTTTTTCCTTTTTTTTGGAGATTTTAAGTTTACTTATGTATTTCACTTTCATAATATTAATCAAAACCGGATGACACAAAAGAAAGTAAACACTGTGTTTGGAGTTTTATTTGCAGAATGATATCACTTCAAAGCTTGATTTGGGAAAGTAACCCAAATATTATTGGTTTAGACAGATATAATTTACAGATTCAATATGGAGTGACGTGATTAAAAAATTGTGCGACTTGTGTAATTGAGTTATCTATCTACTTGTTGATTTAGCATGAAAATAATCAACTGAAACGATTAGATAGTTTTGCCTCATTCCATAGGTAGCGTACTACATAATTATGTGATGTAACCCGATTATGTATACTTAGATGCATAGGATTCTAATAACTTTTATGCATTATAAAATCGATGAAGAATGTAGACCACGGCCGAAACCTCAGCGATTTAGCTCCTTTCAATCATGGCCAGCCCGGCCCAAGTAGGTGGCAGATGTGTTCATGACCATGAAAACCCATAATCAAATTGACCTTCTTTTTTTTTCAGTGCTAAAGTTTAAAGGACCCGAAAGATTTTTGACCTGCCAAACATTAAAAAAAAAATTGGGCCCGACCGTGGGTCAGGCGCAATCCCGTACCATCCACCAATCCCGTAAGATATAAACACATTTTTTTGTAAACATGTTTTATTAAAGATATTTTTATAATTTATTTATATTATTAAACATGTTTGCCAAACGCCAATTATTTTGTAGACAATAGAAAAAATTAAAAAATATAAAATTTCGGAAAAATATTAAATCATACTAGATTTTAAAGATTTTAAGCTGGAAATATCAGATAAGATTATTTAAATTCTGCTAGATTTTTTGATTTAAAATTAAAAAAAAAAAATTATATTATAAAAAATTATTTTAATACATTAAATCTATTTAAAAAATTACCTCACACGGATTTAAAACTAGTCAAAAGGTTGAAACATATCATAAATCGCTTTGCAATCTCCCATCTAAAAAGATTACCATGTATACGTAGAGTAATGATGTCCATATAACACTGTAAAAATTAACCTCAAAGGAACCATTTTTAGATTCTTTTGGGACAATGCTTTCCAGCAATTGGCAAACAACAAAAGCTCTTAACCTAATGTTCCACTCCGACCTAAATTCCCCATTAACCTTCTTCAATCTCATCTATAGTTATACATTCAGGGTTGACATATACATAATCCTCAACAGAATACTCAATCCCATCGGAGAAAAAGCCTTAAATTTTTAGTTTAGTTTTTGATCCAGAACCACGACCAATATCACTTAGTGGAAGACTAAAGAACCCTCCTCTCTCAGGTGAAGACTAAACTTAGGTCGTGGTTCTGTTGGCAAATCTTTGGCACTAGTCTTCTGTTGGCAGTCTTTGGCTTTTCTTTCTTCTGCTCTTGCCCGGTCAAGCTTATCTGCACCCATACGCAAAATTCCTGAAACAAGAATGATATCCACAGGTGAAATAGTAGTACGTTACAAATATCAATAATAAGAATGATATTGGGTTAGCCACTTTGGTTATTCATCAAAGTCTACCATATCGGGCTATGTAAACATTTCAGATCTACCAACTCGATCAGCCAGTTGAGCTAACTCCTAAGATTATATTCGTCACGGTCAACATATACTTGAATTCAAACATCTTGCCAACATATGGATTAAGCTTAACCGGGCAAAGCAGAAGAAAGAAAAGCCAAAGATTTGCCGAGAGAATACTCGTGCTAAAGTTCTTTAGTTTTCCACTAAGTGATTTTGGTCGTGATTCTAGATCAAAAACTAACCTCAAATTTTAAGGTTTTTTCTCCGATGGGATTGAGTATTATGCTGAGGATTATGTATATGTTAACCCTGAAAATAATTTATTTTAATTATAATTTATAATTAGATATTAATAGATGGGTGAGTTAAATATAACTTTTTTGCCAACATATTAGTTTTGCAAAATGAATTTTGTTGATTTGGACCAAAATGGCCCTACAACTCAAACCAAACGAAAAACTGGAAAGCGGGGGACAAAACATTTAATGCTAGGGAATATTGTTTCTGCTTTGCCGGCACGGGATTGATCTCCCAAGATTTACATGTAGAGCATATAATAATAAATAAATTATGTGGATAAGATTGGATTAAACATATTGGATAAGAAACTCAAGTCCATAACCCTAATATCCTGCCACCTATATTAGAGCAGCATTTACTTTGCTGTGCAGAAGAAAAATAAACGAGAGACTTTACTACTTTTGGAAAATTTGCTGCGAGAATCAAGAAATATCTTTGGTGATAGAACGATCTAGGTAAGAACAATAATCGTTACCAATATATGTTATCCAGATAATACAATATGAGGTGGATAACAATATAATTGGATAACATATATGGTTATCCGATTGTTGTGTCACTATTATCCAGATAAAAGATATTGGGATAACTGTTTGAGGGCAAAAAATATGCGGATAACATATATATGTGAAATATTTGCGGATCTAAACCCTAAACACTAAACCCTAAACCCTAAACCCTTAATCGCAACCCTAAATCTTTACCCCCGAAACCTCTCCCTAAACCATATGGTATTTTGATGAAACCTCAACCCTAAACCTTTACCCATGAAACCTCTCCCTAAACCCTAAACCCTAAACCATAAACCCTTAACCTCAACTCTAAACCTTTACCCATGAAACCTCTCCCTAAACCATATAGTATTCCTTAAATCAAATGTATTTATCAATTTAAAAATAATTAACACTGTTATCCGAATATCTATTATCCATATAATAGATATTCGGATAACAGTATGAGGTGGAACATAAGCGGATGACAATAATATGTGGACGAGATGCGGATTTAAACGGTAAACTATAGACCCAAAACCCAAAACCCTAAATCGTAAACACTAAAAGCTACATTTAACCCCTAAACCCCGCTCCCAAAACCATATAGTATTCCTTGAATCCAATGTCTTCTTAAATTGCAAAAATAACTAACAATGTTATCCTTATCTCGATACTCTATTATCCAGATAATAGATATTGGGATACCAATACGAGGTCGAGAGCTAAGCGTTTAATAAATATATGTGGACGATAACCAGCTTTAAACCCTAATCCCTATACCGTAAACCCTACACCCTAAACATTTAACCCCCAAACCCCCCCCCCCTCCCTAAACCATTTAGTATTCCTTTAAAACAATGTGTTATTAAATTGCCAAAAAACTAACATTGTTACCTAGATGTTTAAACCATATTGTCCAGATAACGAAATTAGGATAACTATATTACGAGGAAGGATAACATTTATATGTCGCAGATGTGTGGATAACAAATTTATCTAGGAGAATACAGAAACAAAGTTCTGCATAACATCCAAAACTAGCCAATATAGAAGTTAACATAAACATAACTAAACAGTGTTATCCGAGGAGAGCGGAAATAACATTGTTATCCGCAAAAAGACTGGTAATATGAAAATTGATGTATAAGCGACATCTTCTAGTACATATTTACTCTGACTCCGTTGGGCTCTTGACCAGCGGCGAACAATCGTTTGGGGAGATCTAGATCTGTCATCTGAAGAGCAAATGAAGAAATGAAACATCGATGAATCGTACCCATAAAAAAATAAAAATCGGAGTTTAATTTCAGACGCTATCAGAGTTAGAAAATGAAATCCAGATCATTGATTATACTTTTACCTTACAAATGGTGAGTCGGGCGGATGTGTGTTTCGTTGGACAAAAATTGGTGGATAATCGAGAGTACGCTCTGCCGAGTTAGCTTCTCTTAAACAAATAAGGTTAACAAATCACTGAAACTCGAAGACGGGGTCCAATCAAGTTAACCCAATTCAATATTTCCGGTTTGTACTCAATCATCTTCGACCGAGCATCGTAGATGTCTCTTCTTCATCTTCGTCGACTCGCTACGCAGTGGAGCTTGAGAGCTATGGAGTTCAAACTCCAAAAGTGATCGGAAATCATGTAAAATGAGTTTCATCTGGAAAAAAAAAGCAGCGATGGTCTTTAAAAAAAAATCAGCAAATTTCGCCGGTGATAGAGGAGGTTGAGAAGAGAAATAAGTGAGCAAAGAGATAAGAAGAGAGAGAATACAAAAACAGATCATTTGTCGGAGAGAGAAGAGGGAGAAGAGAGAGTAGAGGTTCTTTAGACATTTCGTTTGTCAACAGAAACTTGTAATAGTGTTGAAGAGAGAGAACTAATTTTCATATTAAGGCTAGATATTGCAATTTCTCTTAATAGATATACACATATTATCATAAAAATATACTTCTATGTTTATCATTAACATCCACAAACTCTATATACAAACGTCAACATCACAATTAGATCAAGAACTCGTGTTGCTAATATTCAGACAATCTAAGGTAAGTTATATTTTACTATAATTTTTTGATTCCATAAACGTTAGAATAACCATATTTGACCATTTTTATATAATATTTTTTTGCAAGATCACTTCAAAATATCTAATAATGATGAACGGATATTTGAATTTGTGTATTGTTTTGGGTTTTTTCGTCTTTTTGGGGAAACAATCCACCCACATAAGAAACAACACGTTGAATGCTCGGAAAACACGATTTGGGGGTGTTTTCCGAGGACGCTCTGACGCTCAAGTCAATAGACAAGAGAGATAAGGACTATGGTTTGGGCGTCGGGTCCATAGGGAGTCGGAAAACATGATATAACGGTTAAGTGACTTTGGGTCCGGAAAATGATTGGATCCACAAAGTATCAGGATTAAGTGAGGCTATTTGAGGTGAAGAATAAGAAAGAGATGAGAAGTTTTAGGGTGATTCCGGCCAAGAATCGGTCGAAGATATAGTATCGGATCGATGTCGGGTTGCTCCGGTAGGGTTAAGTGTTTAGAGAGAAAAAGTTGACCATGCGGATAATAGTGGATTTTAGGTTAAAAAAGATTGACCCCTCCATAAAGCATCGAGGACTTTTATTGAGTATACATGTCCCATATTGTATATCGGGTCGTATTTCTTTAGGTTGGGTCGGGTCATGGGTAATCTGAGATGACTCCTATATACGATGTGCTTTAATGTTTTTTATGTGACTAGTCCTGCCAGCGAACGACTTTATCCCACTCTGAGGTGTCTTTGCTCTGTGTTTCGCGGGTTTGGCGCCACGTGGTTTGTCCGTCCCATACTACACGCCTCTCGAGGCTCAGTGTCATGTCGCTTTCGTCCGTCTTTGATCCTGAAACTGTGTAGCGTGAATCTTCCACCAAGTATTTGGTGGGATTATTTCAAATTCATAAGTATTATATGACTTATGTGAGCTGAGTCACTCTTACCTTCCCGATAACTTGGTAATGGGTAATGGGTTCCTCTTATCTTTTGGGGTATTGCTACCCGGTTAAATGAGGTTTTACCTTTCCGGGCATCACTGCTCGGTTTATATTGATGTAGTCGGGGAGCTGAACTGTTCCTGTCCGGATCACTCATCTCCCTATTACGTACTCTCCAAGTAACATGGCACGAGTTGGCGGGTTCATAAAAATGTGACTCCTTATCATTTCGGGACCACTCATCTCCTTACTTTCCACCCCGTTATTCGAGAATAGTTTTGGGAAAAGGTGGTGCGACATGACTTGTCCTAACATGTCCTAAGGTTTGACCACCTAGCCCCGTAACCGCACTCCTTCGAAGTGGCACGCTTTTAGGTCAAGTGGCCGTATAATCTACGACAACACATTAATACTACATTTCCTAACTTGCCATATGGTTCGATCACCTAACCTCGTAACCGCACCCACTCTAAGTGGTGCGCTTTTAGGATAAACGTCTTTTTAGTCTATTATAACACATATCACCCTCTGATTCACCAATCTCATGAAAAAATATTTATTCCCGACATGTATTATGGAATTGAACCACGTAATATCCACATGGGCAGATCTACTTAGTCCAAGGAGGGGATAAGTGCCACCAGTCAATTATTTTAGATTAGTGCAAATTATCAAGGTATTAAATTGATGCCATCATAATTCTTTTTCTGCCTCCATAACCAAATTATTTCTAGAAAAAATGGATTTTGAAACCCAATATTATTATTAGTAACGGCCCATTACTCTGGTCAAATGTTAAATTCCTATATTACGTAAATCTTCTTATTGATATCAAACTTCCTTAGTCAAATATTCTTATGGTACATTATCAAAACCGGACTCTTTAGTTTTTTTTATTTTTATTGTTAGCTCCTTACAATTTCATACTTGGTGAATTTTTATTAATTTATGTACTCTATAATATATATATATATATGTATATGTATATATATATGTATATGTATATATATACGTATATGTATATATATATATGTATATGTATGTATTGAGATAACATTTAATATTGTAAGATTATATAGCATTTATATGGATTAGTTTTCTTATAAAATATGATGTTTTTATTTGCATATTATATTTTACTTTTTAAAGTTTATGTTATCTAGATTTTCTTAGAATTCATTATACATAATGTATGCTATAAATTAATATTGACAAAGATATAATGTTCAAAATATGGTTAAATGAAAAAATGCAAGTGTTTATGAAAACTTGTATTCTAGCATAATGGTTTGTATTAAGGTTGTCGTTGTGTCATATATAATGTGAGTTTAAATCAGATAATTTATGGTATGTCAGTTATATAGTTGAAAATAAAATAATATAAGGTGTGTTATCACTACAAATAAAAGTGTGTTTTACATCACTTATTTTATATATTTGCATTAGTTATAAATGATATAAAAGAATTTTGTATCATTTAAATAAATGACTCTGAAAGTGGTGATGCAAATACTTTACATCGGTTTAATGTAAAGTATACATCAGTTTAAGCAATCGATGTAAATATTTGTATCGATTATTGTAATCGATGTTAATTTGTATCGGTTTAACTAAATGATGTTAAATATTTGTATCAATTAATATAAATGATGTAAATATTTACTACAATAATAATATTGATATATACACATGTTTATATTTGTATAAATGTTTGTTGATATCATAATTATCTCATATGTTAGATAAATAATTTGAAATTATTATTAATTTTCATGAATAATTTTAATAATAATATCATCTAATAAAATCAGCCAAAAAATTGACTTCAACACGTCAAGTTGGGCATAAGTTCCAGTATTTATAGAAATGGTTTTTCTTTCATCCCCTCATTAGTTAGCACGTGGGATAAAATACAAAAGGGTTTACAAATGGATATTTCCAAATATAAATTTATTAACATCAGTTTTTTTACTGATTTAAATTTTATATCAGTTTTATAAATGATGTTAACAAATATTAATAATTACATCGATTATTCAATTGATGTGAATCTATATTTTGTATCAATTTTTTAAAAGTGATATAAATTAATATAGTTTTGTATCACTTATTATGGAATTGATGTCAAATTATTCAATAACAATATCAGTTATTATAATTGATGTTAAACCACATATTTTGTATCATTTATTAATAAGTAATTCAAACTTGTATCATTTAATTTTGTGATACTATTTAAGTGATGTAAAACACA
>PKMM01032394.1:172361-224616 GCA_002933915.1 Eutrema heterophyllum | reverse complement strand
AAGATATCTCTATAATATTATTTAAGAAGATATTTTTTAAAATGAATTTTGTTTTGTAAGTTATTACATGAAATGTCATTACAAATAAGAAAAGATAATTAAAATATGAAAAAATATAATTATCTTTTAAATTTATTGATGAGAATATGAAAAATATTTATTCCCATTAAAAAAGTTATTTACTATTTAATTTCTTAATTATTATGATATTATTAAATAATGATTAATCCATACATATTCAAAGAAAAAATATATTTGAAATCTTGCAATATTTTTCACTATAAATATTATAAAATATTTTACTAATTTTATAAGAGTTAGACACGAGAAAATTGATTTTCTTAAGAGTTTGTGGACCGGTCACAAAAATCTTAAACGGTGCATATTAAAGTGATGTTTTCAAGATTATAAGTTTTTGCGGTTAGCCCGAATAATATTTTAGTTTATTGTAAAACGGGTTAAGTAGACATGTTAGTCTAGGTTGACAGTTCTATCTATAATCATTAGTTAAACATATTTTAAAATTCAGATAAAAACAATTTTTCTTAAATTTCAAAACAAATTTTAAACAAAAATTACTCCGCGCTATATAGCTAGCGCGGATTGAATTCTAGTTCCATATTATAAGGTCCGGCCGAAACCAAACTAAACGAAAAAAATGGATAAATGCGATATTTCGGCCATGTTTGTTTTACAGTTGTGGGCAACAGCGATCAGTAACCACTTTTTATTCATTTCTTGTAGTTTTTGATTCAGTGGTAAATTTTAGTGAACGACATTATTTTGATGACAATGTGTTTGTTTTATTGTTTATAGTTGACGGTGACAATGATATATGTATCGACTAATTTACACATATACGGACCCGTACAATCTTTTGTCTGTAAAGGTGATCTCTAGTGTAATTGTGATTATCTAAATGAGTAGATCGAGGGGAGAAAGAGGGAATGTCTAGTCTAATTGTGATTATCTAAATGAGTAGAGGGGAGAAAGAGGGAATGTATGCTCGGCAACAACTAGAGTTTCCAAAAGAGCTCATAATGATTTTCATTGAAATGGTATTGCTCTAGTACAAAATTGAACAAATATATACTCTTCGAATTGTATTGCAAAAGTTCAACGTTGATGAACAAAATAGACGTTAAAAGTTGCAACTTCGAATTGTATTGCAATAGTTCCTGTGTTCTTTAGTTTCTATCCACCCAACCAACAACTTCGAATTGTATTGCAATAGTTCCTGTGTTCTTTAGTTTCTATCCACCCAACCAACAACTTCGAATTGTATTGCAATAGTTCCTGTGTTCTCTAGTTTCTATCCACCCAACCAAGTGTCATACGTGAGAAATATGAGCCTACGTGAGAAATATGAGCCTTTACTTCGAGAATAAAAAAACGTCCATAGTTCAACTAGTTTTATATATTTTGCATTACAGAATTTATTTTTATCTCACCCCGCTAAGATTAGGTGGTGACTAGTAAGGAACATTGTCAAAAACAAATATTAATCACCCCCATTGTTTAGTGTTTACTACAAGACAACGGTATACCCGATATTCAGAACTCCAACTTCACTCCTAAATCCTGCAAGAGGAATTTCATTAAGGAAGATTAAGACCCATCTAGGACGAAACTTGGGTGACCACTGCAGAGACCATCGAGTTAATCCCACACATATCATGGCCACGACACAGCTTGTAGTACCCATCGTCTCCCCATTTCTTCCCCCACGAGTTCTTGATAATCCAATACGGTTTATTACTAAGCCGCAAGATTGAAAACCCTTTTGATCCGTACCCAACAAGAAGTACCCCGTGGTTAATCTTTTTCTTGCTACATATAAGCGGACACGACACCCCTCCTATATACGTCTGCATGAACACCGCATTTAATCCCACTGTGTTCAACAAAACACCAAAGCATTAGTGGTTTTTGCCCAATTCACACAAAGTATTTTCTTTTTAACAAACATATTAGTTATCACCTGCTAAAGGACCATGTTGTACTAAATTTGCTGTGATCTGGTCCTCGTCCAGTGGTATATTCGTGAAGTTGACTACTTTTACTGCAACCTTGTTAGGATCGAACTTGCAATGGCCTCCTTTGCCAGTGTAAGGATATGATTTTTCCTCTTCTAAGCCTCCTGCCTCCTTCAAATACTCGTACGCATTTGTCATGAGTCCCCCACCACATCCATCATCGCACGCTTTCTTGTCCTTTGGATCACACTATACTCATACATATACATACCAAATAAATTTTCGAGTTTCCAAACAAATTAGTACCAGTACATATATATTCATCTAAGTATACGTTTAAAAATAATTAAAATGAATGGATCAGCACCGCTTTATCACAATCCACAAGTTGTTGTTCGCTAAGACTAATTAGCTCCCCGGTAGAGACAAAATGGGCTCCTTCAACTGCTCCTGTTGTGCTAAAAGCCCAGCACGATCCACATGCACCCTTCACATCCACAGTTATATGCTCATTAAAGTTGATATAACATACACTGTCAAATTGAGATACTTCTGTATAAAGCTAGTAACTTACTAATTATATAAATCATTTGACCAAAAAGAGTGTATTATAAAGCTAAATACTGATTATATACTTAATTTTTTGTTAATTATTACATGCTTGATTACAAAATAAAACAAAGAATACCAAATAGAATTGCACTAGTTCTCAGATAAAAATGTGTTTTTTTTCTTTCTTTTCCCGTTTCATTAAAGAAGTAATCCTAAGCCTAAACGCAAATCTTATATACTCTCATTCCATTAATTATCCGTAGTAGATGTTTAAATTTTATGATAACGATAAAGATAGATGTTTTGTATTTTCTATCCAATAGTTCCGTAACATTTTTTATCCTTGTTTCTTAAAGTTCAAATTAGTGTAACAGACTAACAACTAATCTATTTATTACCAAGCAAAGGTATATTCAATGTTGTAAAAGAAGATTCTTAATGTGTGTACAAGATGTAAAACATGTATCTTTACGAAAAGAGATGAAGTATATATATCATAGATAGATAGAGGAACATACTTGATCCTTGACCTCAGTAACTGCACCTTTCTCCCTCCAGTCAAAATCTTTGGGCAATCCCTCAACTTCTACCATGGGTGCCTCCGCTCCAACCACACCTCCACGGCCGCGGCCAACATCGACTACTCCAGTGTACATCCTCTTGAACTCCTCTTCCGTTAGGTCAGAGAACCGCGTGACACCGTGGACGGCGGTGGGGTCCAACATCTGGTGCTCGGCTGCCTTGAGGACGTTTTTAGCGAATATACCGAGGCGGTGGACGTACTCCTCCCGCGTGGAGTAGCTCTTGCCGTAGTCCGACATGAAAACCCGGAATTTGCTCTCCGTGTGTGTCCCGAGGAGATTGGGAAGTCGATCGTCTGTGACTTGGCGTATGGTGAGGTCCTCTAAGGACGCTGCCCCATGGCTGAAGAAGATGGCGCATGTTATGAATAGTGCTAAGGTTTTAGCCACCATGATTGCTCTGTATCGATGGGTCTTGTTTTAAGGCGGTCTTAATTAATCTTTAGAGTGTCGATGGCTTAAGTAGAGTGATGATTATATATGAGTTTGAGGTAAGGTAACGAAAGTGTTGGAGCTACATGCAGATAGGAAACACGTGGGATGCTTGCATGCTGAGTTACACAATGAATCTGCATGACACGTGACCCTCTTTTGTCTTTTAATTTGATCATTATCTTTGAGATTTTGGTACCGGCCTTGCATTAATTGCTTTTCTATTGTAAATGTGTAGACAAAATTTATACGGTTTAGATTTGAGGGGAGTGGCGTATGTCAGTGATCACATTATGCCTTATTGCTGGAACCTCAGCTCTATAGAGATCCCACTCAGTTTTATAGCAACAGAGTACTATAGCACCTTAAGTCGTCTTAGTCTGCACTAAATCTTACTCTTTTTAGGAATCTAGATCTGCGAAACTCAATCAAAATTCACATATCAAAGTGTTTGATCAAACAAGAAAATGAATTATTTGTGTCAAAGCTAGGAAATTATCTGGTGTTGGACTAAAAATATATTATAAACAATTAAATCTTATTAAACAGAATAGTTATACTAATTTAAATAAATTTGTAAAATGATTCTACTATTCCGCAACATTACAAATTTTATATTACTTCTAGCTACTTTCAAACATATAAGAGATTGCATATTTGAAAAGAATAACTTTTCTAAAAATGCGTTTTGCTTTGTATTATGCGGTATGAGAAAATGATTTCATAAATTTCAAAATTTTGACAATCATACAATCATTGAAACCACAATTTATATTCAATTGTTGGCAATAAAAGTCTTTAACTATTATGTAATTCTGAGATTTTAATGTAAACATTTAAAAGAAGTTTTCGGTTTTCATTTTGTTGCTAAATAATATTTTATTGTATTTTTGTATTTTCTGAGCGATCAAAGATTTCCATAATATTACTACTTATTTACCAAAAATAATATATTATTAAATGAAATTTTTAAAATGACATAAGAGTCTGCGTGCTAATTCAAAAAAAATAAAAATTGTTTTTTCAACTCAGATAAAAAAAAACAATGATTTACCAAAGCTAATATCAATAAATTATTATATCCTTTTTGAAAATGGTTAAAAATACATGTCCCCAAATTTGATCTCCTCCTTCATCCTCGACATCATTTTCTCTCGGTTTCTGGTTTTGCCTGAACAGTCTTCCACAATCCCGTTTTGCCCTAATGCTTCTCCATCTGCGATCTCAGATTCCCCGTCCATTCATCGCTTTTGAGGTAAAACATTTCTTCGCCCTCTTTGCAATCTTCTCTTGGTAAAAGAAGAAAAGAACGAAAACAATCTCATTTCCCCTCACGACGAATCTTCTTTTTCCTTTCTAGGGTTTTTTATCAATCCATTTGACAACAAACAAAAAAGATTGCATTTTTAAACAAGAATCCGAAGATGTTCAACAAAATCATGAAGCTAGGCCAGAAGAAATTCAACAAATCGGATCAACATCACCAAGATAACAACTCCGGCAACAACGTCGTTCGCGGCAGCCGCACCACCACCGCCGCTGCGTCTTCGGTGTCAAATGGCGAATCTCAGACGACGGCTCCGTCGCCTTCGCAGACGCCGAATCACCCAATGTGTACATCAACACCGACCCTCGAAGTACTTCCATTGTTGAAAGACGTTTCTTCCTCGGATCGGCCTCTCCTCTTCATGAAGAAGGCTCACATGTGTTCTTGCCAATGCGATTTCTCTGATACATTGATAATGCCACGCGAGAAAGAGATCAAGAGGCAGACGCTTCTCGAACTGGTGGATTTCCTTCACTCTTCGTCAGGTAAAGTCAATGAGACGATGCAGAGCGAGCTCATAAGAATGGTTTCCGCTAACATTTTCCGGTGTCTCCCACCGGCACACCATGAGAACACAGGAGCTCCTCCTGAAGGGAATGACCCTGAAGAGGAAGAGCCTTATCTTGAGCCATGGTGGCCTCATTTGCAGCTCGTCTACGAGCTTCTTTTGCGGTATGTAGTGTCTTCGGAAATCGAGCCCAAGACTGCGAAAAAATTCATCAATCACACCTTTGTGTCGAGATTACTCGATCTGTTCGACTCAGAGGATCCTAGGGAGAGGGAATACTTGAAAACTGTTCTTCACAGGATCTATGGGAAGTTCATATTTCACCGCCCGTTTATCAGATGCTCCATTTACAACATTTTCTACAAGTTCTTGTATGAGACCGAGAGGTGCATTGGAATCGGAGAGTTGTTGGAGATTCTAGGAAGTGTGATCAATGGATTTACAGTGCCAATGAGAGAGGAGCACAGATTGTATCTTGTGAAAGCCATTTTGCCACTACACAAGTCTAAGGGTATCTCGATTTACCACCAGCAGTTGGCGTATTGCGTGACGCAGTTTGTGGAGAAAGATTACAAATTGGCTGATACCGTGATCCGTGGGTTGTTGAAGTATTGGCCGCTTACGAATTGTCAAAAGGAAGTTCTGTTCTTGGGAGAGTTGGAAGAGGTCTTGGATGCTACAGAGCCTTCGGAGTTTCAGCAATGTGTCGTTCCTCTGTTTACACAGATTGGGAAATGTCTTAATAGCGCACACTTCCAGGTTCATTTCTCAACCTCGTATGTTTTTTTTTTGAGTTGTGCACATAGATTCGATTCCCACGAAATTGACGTAGATACAACGAGTCTTAGAAAGAAGGAAATTTTGAGTTATGGAGTGTAATTGTTGATAGAGAGATGTAAAGAATGCAGGTGGCAGAGAGGGCTCTTTTCTTGTGGAACAATGAACATATCGTAGGCCTGATCGCTCAGAACAAAGACGTGATCTTCCCGATAATATATGAAGCATTGGAGAGGAACATGAAAGGGCATTGGAACCAAGCGGTGCACGGCCTCTCTGAGAATGTTAGAAGAATGTTTATGGAGATGGACACAGAGCTATTTGAAGAGTGCGAGAAACAACATCTGGAGAACGAAGCAAAGGCTAGCGAGTTGTTGGAACAAAGAGAATTGACATGGAAGAGACTTGAAGAAGCTGCTTCGTTAGCTGCTGCAAACTAAAGCCCATTTGATGATGGCTTTGTGGCTATCTTCCTTTTCGAGAGTTATGTTTTTAGAAACTCTCTAATAATTTATTTATTTGTTTGTTCTTTTTTGTCTTTTTTGTCTTTTCTTTTCTTTTCTTTTCGTTTTGGTCCCTTGTAAATGGCGACCGGGAATATGAATCCACATGTCGCCGACCAGATGATGTCATAGAAGATAGTGCTGTTCATTGCATAGCTTGGTACTAGCAATTAACTAAGTGATTTACAAGCATAGTGGATGATGACAATATGATTTTTAACTACTCTTAAAAGAGAGTGAAACACAATGCTAATTCCAGAATATAAAAATAATTCCGAGAGGTTATAGAGTGAAACCCAACATATCCTAAAAGATTTCGGTCATGTTCCAGCACTTTTATATACAAGTGGTAAAATGGAAAAAAAGGCACACTACGATAGTGGAGTAACAGAAAAACGAATATGTTACATCTTGATGAACAAAGTTGTCTTGGACGTTGCCTTCACATTCCTATTTTAGTTTTGCTTTTGTAATGTTGTGAACCCAAAAGAATGAGCAAGAAAAAAATAATAATAATGGAGAGCCACTTTACACCAAAAACCAATCAATTGAAGGGTCCAAATCCTATTTGTTATCTTGAGGTCTACCACAATAATAGAGTTGATGATGACAAAACACAAATCATTAACAAAGAAAACAATAACGTTAAACGTGGTCGAGGAGGTGCATTGCTTCCGAATATCATCCCAAAGAAATTGCTGTCATCGCTGTTGCTGCTGCTTCCTCTCGTAGTACCGCCCATAGCGCTCGTCCCTCCACCGCTTATAACGCCGCCACCCTCGCCGCCTCCTCCATACCCAGAGTAAGAATCGCCACTCTGACCTCCATCATCCCTGCTCCCCCCCCCCCACAAAAATCGTTTCATTAGAAGAAGTTATGCCTGGTAAAATCGACCATACATGCTAAATCCACGCATAAAAAAAACAAGTCAAAATCATCTTTTTCTACGTAGGGGTCCCACCTCCCTTAACCACATTTCCATCATAATTACATCATAACTTCCAAAAACATTATTGACTTTTCGTATTTTATATTGACTTAGGGGACACAAGTAATTAACAACTACTGATGTATCAAAATTATAGATGCATCATCATACATATCTTAATTAACAGATTCGAAATTTATAACAGACATTTCGACCGACCCTATCTCCAAATGGACAAGAAACTTGAAAGAGTATTCTAAAATAATTAAAAAATGAAAAAAATGGGCAAGTGGGTTTAATTCAGACACTAGTCAAGTTGGTCGGTTCCCCAGGCAGACGATCACGTGCGTCTACTTGAATTCTGGAATACTGCCAAATTCTAACGTTTCATATTCTCTCAATGAGCTACTTTTTTTTTTTGTTTCCACAAAACCAATGAGTTAGTTAAATTATTTTAGGTTTAAACCCGTAATTTAACTAATTACAGATGGACGAGTCTCTATTTGAGGAATAATGGAACACAAAATGTACTAGTAATTTAGAAGAAGCTCAAGAAAAAAGAAAGAACCAGTTTTTATCCTATTTTTAGTAGGCTGATTAAACTAGACTGGCTGATCCAAATTAACTCGACCTAGACAATATCTACAACCATGATTATTAATGTGCACATATAGATAAACAAGATTCCAAAAAAAAAATAATAAATAAGATTCTTTAGTTCTTGACGTCGTTAGCAAATCATGCCCTAATCACGCGCTTTCACAGCTAATCTAAATGAAAAGATCATGCTATTATTTTTTAAAATGTTGGCTTAAAAATAAAATCATACTGGGTTAAAAAAAGAGAAAAAAGTACCTGGAACCGCCAAAAACGCCAGCGTTTCGTGTGAGCTGGTCTACGAGAGCCGCAGCTTTAGGATCCACACTCGAAGCTTTAGAGTACATTGAGCTCATTCCTTCACCAGACGCCACAAAGAAAGCTCCATTCTCCATCAGATCTCCTTCCGTTCTCCAATTCCAATTCGCCCACTCACCATCGTCCTTCGAATCCACTCGCTTCGTCACCTGCTTTCACACACCAAAAAAAAAGGTTCCACATTAAGCCATCTGTGGTTCACGCGCCGCCATGGCACGTGGTGTGGAAAAGGGTAATTTAACCACAAAAAAAGAAAAGTGTGTGGACAGAGAGAAGCAAGCAGCCCACATGGCTGGCATGCACTATACATACCATCACTACTGTCTCACTCCTCCTAGACCCAATTCTTATATATAAGATTCTTTTACTATGTGTATATATATATATATATATTTCATCACATATAAATTTAACATTGTGGTATACGGATATTTCAAGATTTTTTATTTTGCTCCTAGCAAAAGATTAACAACTGTCCATGTGAAAGATGAACTGGATTCATAGGACCCATACGTAAAATCTTTACCAGAGAAAATCGACGAATCAAAACTCCTCATTAGTCAATTACTAAAAAGAAAAGCCAATTGGCCACTCAGAAGTTGGACCTCTATGGTAAAAAGCCTAAATCTCTCACAAAACTAACTAAACCCTAAAAAGTTCTTGAAACAAATTCAAATAACAAAAAAGGGAAGATTTTTAGAAATGGGAATTAGTAAGAATGAAAAATGAAAGTTTATGAATTTTACCTCTTTAGCGCTAGGATCAGAAGGAGCAGCGTAACGATTCCCTTGGCTGTTAATGGTGGGATTACCACTACCACCGATAGCATACATCTTCCAAGAAGTGAAATCGTTATTCACAACATGAATATAGCCTCTCCGACACCTCGGCATCCTCTGAACAAGCCCTTGTCCGAAATGATTAAACGCGATCGTCACCTGCATCCCCGTATCCGGCGAGTAGTTATCGTCGTGACCCAACAGCATCACCTCGTCGTGGTGGGTGAAGTAATTGTTCGATATTGTTATCGCCGTTGAACCCATCACCGCATCGATAAGCCCGTCGGTGCAATGGCTCATCGAGCAATGGTCGATCCAGATCTTCTGAGCTCCGAAAATGGAGATCCCGTCACCGTCGGATCTGCCTCGTTTCCCGGCTTTCGTAGGCGTAGCGGCGACGACGGCTCCTCCTGAAGGTTTACAGTCGTAGATGTGGATGTTGTGGATGATGACGTGTTGCACGTATTGGATAGTTAAGCAGCCGTTTCCGGTGATGTGTACGGCGGATCCGCGTCCGTCTAGGGTCTTGTAGCTGTTAATTATGAGCTCTTGTTTCAACCTGATGAGCATGTTTGAGGAGAAGACGATCCAGAGTGGCTCTTCTTGGATTGCGGCGTAGCGGAGTGTGCCTTGAGTTGGGTTTGCTGGATTGTTGTCGGAGGAGTCTGTTACGACGTAGATCCGGCCGTTTTTGCCGCCGAGTGTGCCGCGACCGAAGCCGATTGAGCAGTCGGCGAGTCTCTGGCGGTTGGATGACCAGTCGGAGGAGTCGCATCGCCAGCAATCGTCGATTGGGTTTCCGGTACGGCAAGTGGACGATGATGATGAGCTGAGTTGTCTCCGTGAGAGGGATGCATTGATTTTACTGTGAGAGTGGAGGAAGAAGAAGAAGAGAGTTTTGAGAATTTTGCTATGGATACGGGAAAATGTGGAAACTAGAGAAATGGGAACTTCTTACCTTAAGACATGGAGAGAGACGGAATCAGGGGAAGGGTGTTGGTGAGGGAGAGTGAGATTTAGGGATTTAGTGGCTTCGAGAAGTGCGAGGAAGAGGCAGAGCAGGAAAATGATGTTGGAGAAGTGAGGAGGAAGCATCGTTAATGGCGGATTGTGACTTGGTGATGCTTGATGTTGGCGGTGAGGATGGATTTTGTTTTTTTATTTCGCCGGAAGGAAGCAGAGCATTTGGTCTGGAAGTAAGTGAGTGTCAGAAGAAGAATGTTGGTTAAGAAATGTGAGGAAATAGAAGCAGAGAAGGATTTGGAATCCACATGGGAGAGAGCTTTGATGAAGAAGAAGAAGCTGCTCTCTCTCTCTCTCTCTCTCTCTCTCTCTCTGCCTCTACCCTCAAGGCTAATAGGTTTTCTTCTTGAGTTTTTTTATTTGCTGCCTCTCTTGGGAATTTGGGTCCTCTAATCTGTTTTGGCATGGAGGTTGATTAGACTTTGGGTCTCATGTTTGGTAAGCAAGCTTATATTACTATTGGGCCTAGGAGGCCCAGTTCATATTTTTGGTGAAAGCACGGCCCATAATCAGGCTCAGAAATCAGATATTTAGATCATTTAAGGTAATTAAATGGAAGCCGAACGGTTTGGTGAGTGGTGAGAGTGACCGAGTGGAGGACGAAGCTTTGTCTTTGCGATGAGGCTAAACGAAAACTTCTTTATCTAGTCGTATTGCTTCTCAACTATGCCTTCGGTATATCTTTCCACCAAATAAAACTTAAAGACCCTTCTTTCCACTAAATAAAACTTAAAGATCTAAATTCCTCCAAAAGGTTTTGAGGCTTAAATCTCATGTCAGTTTTAATAGTTTTTGATTTAAACCAGATACCAAACCAATAAACCACAAAACTAAACCGAACAAAAACCCGATTCCCTAAAACCCAATCCGTANATTAATTATAATAATAATTTAAAACAAAAAAATCAGAAAAAACAAAATTTCCTTAATTCTCCTTCGTTGTTTCCTTCTCCGTCGAAACTGAGAAGAGACGAGTTTGATCAAATTGGGATTTTGATTTTGATTGACTTAAAATTGTCGAAATCGAATTTAAGTGGTTACCTGAATGAGCCACGATCGATTTTGTCCCAAACCATGGAATGATCAATGATCAGAATCAAGGTTTACTTTATCCCAATGTAGAAGCTTTAGCTTCACCTGACCGTTTCCTGCTCTCGAACTTTCTCCTCCACTTGATCCTCTCGGTGCAGGCGGTGGTCTCGACGCCGATGATGACAAAGCCGCCGCCTTCTTCAACGGCGGAGGTGGCGATGGCGAAGGACCCTTCTTAGGCGGAGGAGAAGGAGACGCTGCTGCACTCTGCTTCACCGGAATCGGCGGCGGTGGAGGCGCTGCTGCACTCTGCTTTACCGGAATTGGCGGAGGTGGCGGCAGCGGTGGAGGCGACTAAGATTTAGTGTCGAATTCAAAGGAATCGTTATGGTTTACACTGTTAGAGGTCGATGATCTTCCTCTGAGAAGAGGAATCTCCGTTACGGGCTCCGATTTCTTCTTGTTCTTGTAATAAATCACTCCTCTCTCTTGACTACCACCGTCTTCTCCGACAATGATCTTCTTCCGGAAACTTCCACTTCTTCTCTGCCTCTGGCTTTGCAGATTTCTCCAATAAAGCTCGACATCGCTTGTCAGTTAGCCAAGCTCGACATCGACAGATTCTGGGAATAATTTGGATAGAAAATCTAGGATTCTGGGAAGAATTTGGGATTTTTGATTTTGGCTTTGAATCATCACAGGATCGGAGTGAAGAAGACGAAGAAAACAATGGGAAAAATTGTCGGGTCGGGTCGGTTAATTGGTTAAGAGTCGGGTTTAAAATGGTTAACCATGATTAGAAATCACTAAAACATCTAAAACCGAGTTCTATGGGTATTTTGGTTTTAAACTTTTTTTTTTTTTGGGATTTAAACTTCAAATTATTTTAGGACGGGATTTACGTCTTTTAATTTTCATTGCGTTGGGAGATATACAGAAAGCATAGTTTGGGAGAGAAATGAATTAATTTTTCGTGGAGAAATAGATAGTTTATCCTTCTAATGCTCAGCCATTTTCGATATAATCTGATAAACCAATTCCTTCATAAGTGAATTACGTAATAAGACACTTCTGTGTATTTTTCTTACAAAAAGACACATCTAACTATTGAGACACTTTTGGAACGGTTGAAGGATGTGAAAAGACTTCGAAGACCTTCAGTTATAAATGTTGTTTTTTCTCTTTCACCTCAACTTCCGGCGAAAACCCACCGTAAACCCTATAACTTCATCACTTTTTTTTGTTTGATAAACTCTTTTTCGACACCGACATGAGAGAGATGAACAGTATCTTCGATCCCTTTTGGGAAGCACCTCCGCCTCTTAATTCAGACCCGGCGAAGCTTGTTACGGCGGAAGAAGTTAGTCAGAGTCAGCCGGAATGGGCTTTTGAGATGTTCCTGGAAGAGATTTCTTCGTCAATGACAACGCGATCGTCGGAGTTTCGTCGGCGCAATCTCTTCCTCTTGTTTCGGGACATGATGATTTCGAGAAAGACAGTCGGCGACTCCTCTAATTCCACCTTCATTTAATCGAAGACCATCGGTGCTTCTTCCACCGTCTCCGCCTGCGACCGCTTATTCCGGTGTGAACGACGAGCCGCCGACTTCCTTCCGTCTTCTTCAGTATTACCGATTAATTCAGTTTCTCTGCCGGCTTCCTCTTCTTTCTTCTTCACGATCTTAATGTAAATCCCTCTTCTTCTCTTTGTTGGTGGGCTTTCTCGTAAGATTTTATGAAAGCTTTTTTGTTCAAATTCTATTTGGGTGTGATGAAAATTAAACAAATTTGTGTGGGTTTTTGCTAAAAATTGTTGTCTTCCATATAAACGAGTGAGAAAGTAGTTAATAATTTGTGAAATCCATTGATGAAGAGAATTGGACACATGATGGTCGTCATGTTGTAGTTGGGCTCAACAACTCCGAAGTGTAGCTATTCTGCACTTAATTAATCATGTTTGTCATTTCTTAAGCTGATGTGTTAATCTTTTGTTGCAGCTGAAAACATTGAAGGGTAGCCACCAATCAAGAGTAAGATCACGATGTGTTGTTGGTTTTTTTCTGCAGCGAAGAACATTGAATGGTGACCACCAATCAAGAGTAAGAGCACGCTGATTTTGATGAAGACCAAGAGTATATGAATAAGAGCACGATGACTTTGATGACATTTGTTGGCAATTCTGTTCTGGTTATGGGGCAATGCTGATCTGGAATTGTCATTATAGATGAACAAAGAAGAAGGATGAGCAAAGCCCAAATTCAATGCAGCCAAGACAAGTTGTACTGCTATAATTTCTTCGATCTTGTCCACGAATCACTTATGGATGTCTGAAAAATGGATGGGCTTGTTAATGTAAATGGTAGCTTATGATGAAGTGGTTTTTTGTTGAATTTTGTAGGTGACATTGTCCACGAGCATGTCCAATGAGCCGTTGTCCAAGAGTCGTTGTCCACGAGAACTATATGAATATTCCGGCGGTTTTCTCTGCCACAGTCGTTCCGGCGGCATCCACCGAGACTGATCGGAGACGGCATCCACGGTCGTTCCGACGGCATCCACTCGTTTGCTAGCTTCGTTTTGATTTTTTCAATCTTTTATTATGCTAGAAACGATTAGTGAAAGACTCTGACTTTTGATGGTTATTATATGAACTATTTAAGTTGACATCATGTTACCAAAACAAGGCAATTAATTTCAGATCCAATGAAACCCATCCATTAAAGTCATATCGATATCAACATGGAAGCCAGTAATCCTCGTTGTAGTCAGGCCATAGTCCATCTACAATGATACAGAAAAACAGCTACTATCTGCATTAAGCAGATACAACAACCTTAAGGATTTTGGTTGTTTTGATAGCTTTCGTGTGGACACTCTAGTGTGGACAATCTTGTGTGGACAATCTAGTGTGGACAATCTAGTGTGGACAATCATTGGTGGACGGATGTTTGTGAACAATTACTTGTGGATAACTTGAAAGAGAACAAGACAAAATTGAACAAAAGAAGGCAACGACATCCTGGGGATGGACAGTCTTCGACGGATATTTGTGGATGATTATGATCATCATATGTTTCAGTGTTTGTGTTGTTTGGTCTTTGTAAACTAATTTCAATTCATCGAATCCACAATAATTTGACTGTCCACGAAACTTAATTGGTTATGGTATTGTATTGTGGACAACGCATGGTGGATACATTATATTTAGAATGTAATCAAGTGTTCTTCGTTGTTGAAATTTTTTTAATCATTGCTAATGCAGTGTCTTTTGTCATACGTTGTCCACAATACGTTGAATATAAATAAATATGATTACACATTATATTTAGAATGTAAGCAAGTGTTCTTCGTAGTTGAAATTTCTTTAATCTTTGCTAATGCAGTGTTTTTGTCTAATTGTGTTTGTTGCAGGGTATTACAGAGCGCCCATAACGCAACACATATTTTGTATCAAAACACAATTGCAAAAGCAACAATTAATATGTCTCTGATTTGCTTTTTTCATTTTCTGAGATTCTTGCTTCTTCCCTTTTTGAGATTCCTGCTTCTTCCCTTTCTGAGATTCGGGCTTCTTCACTCTCTCCAGATGTCTCGGTACCAACTCCGCAATTTTCTGCATCAGTTGCTTCCTGAAAACATATATCATCAACACAATGAGCACATCATATGTCTCGAAGAACACCTCATAGTGTTACACGGGTGGAGACTTTTCTTGTAAAGCATGTAAAGCTGCAAATCCAAATGGATATCATATATTCACTCTTTCATGAGCATAAGGAATATTTAACTAGATAACATCGACAAAGTATAGTGGACGGATGAAATGCAACTGGTATAATTGGACAGGTTGTGAAAATTTAATGGAATAATTTTATTTCAAAAAAAAAAGACACGGAGAGCTTACTGATTCGCATCCCAAAAATGTAACAGTCGACCCATCATCTTGAAAGTAGAATATGATAAGATATCATAATTGGACAAGCAAATTAGATATGGTAGACGTTATCCACAGGACGTCATCCGGGACGTTATCCACATAACGTTATCATGGAAGTCAAGTAGCTATAAAGAACTCGGGTTCACATAATCAAATGATTTGAGATTTGTAAGAACTAGGATTTGTAAAAAGATTTGCGGAATGTACAATATCAAATCTCCTTAATGTTTTATTTTGTCCACGAGGACATGATAACCAACAACAAAAAACATCACAAATCCAATTTCAAAACCCAAAACAATTTTGTAACCAATCTGTACAATCCATTCTTGAAATCAATCTTAAGAACTTGGATGTGCTTTGATTGGAGAAGAGAGTGAGTAACATATTCTTGGTTTTGATTGGAGAAGAGAGTAACACATTCTTGGCTTTGATTGGAGAAGAGAGTGATTGGATAGTGATTTGTCAATTGTTCATGGACAGAAAATATTGTATCTTTCAACTCGTGGACGAGCCAGCGTGGACGAGCCAGCTTGGACGAGCCAGCTTGGACGAGCCATCGTGGGCGAGTTAGCGTGGACGAGCTGGCGTGGACGAGCTGGCGTGGACAGCTAGCGTGGACGGCTAGCGTGGACGAACTACCGTGGATGAACTACCGTGGACGAGTAAGGGTACATAAACATGATTTTGCCAAGAACGCAGATTGCTGATCCGATTGGTAGCCATTAGAGACAGAGTATAACCCCTTCCTTATGCCTGCAAAAATCTAATTTAGAATCAGTTTGACAAACTCTGAATCGAACAAAGAAAATCTCAGTTTGAGCTTACATAAATTTCAGAAAATCACAAATAAAAACAGTTTTGAGAAGAATCCGACAAAGAGAATATCACACACATGAGATTCAGAATTAAGAATCTATGAATCGAACATCAGTTGAAACAAATGAGGAAAAACACAGAACATTGGTATCATATATCAATGTTAAAAGCAAAACTTTTAAGAGAAATATCATAAAACGAGCAAAACTCAGAAAGAGTAGAACCCTAATAATGAGACTAAAATCGATCAGGTTCATAAATCACAAGAATAAAATCAAAAGAGATAGAAAACCAATTTCAGGAATCAAAAGGGAAATTGGTTTGTAAAATACAGAACATAGATGAGATGCGCAAGATATCTATGACCTAAAGTACACACCACTAGAGACAAAAAATTAAAACCATAAGGACGAACAAGAGTATCTTCTCTCATCTCTACAAGTGAAGCTTTTATAATTAATATTCTCTTTGGTCAAATGAAGTGAACTGAACATACAAAGTCAAGAGGTTCCATGACACATTCTTCAGCAGACAGAAAAAGGCAAAAGTATTGAGATTGATTTGAAAATCTTAGAAATGAGCTACAAGGAAACTTCTTCGGGGATATAATCTTACAGGTTTCTTGTTGGGGCTGGACGCAATAACCCTTTGAAGAGAACAGTTGCCTTTGACGGCAAGTAGCAGAGGTCTAAGCCGCTTTAGACCCCTCGCCTCCGCGAGCACAACCAGCCCCGCGAGCACAGCCGCATCACAGCCAATCTGAGCAGCCCTGCGAGCACAGCCGCAGTCCCTCATCTCGGTGGCGTTGGAAAGGTCAATCTCCATTAGATTAACACATTTGACGGCCAATCTGAGCAGCCCCGCGGCGGAGAAGGAGGCTGAGCGAGAGAGGTCGAGGGAGCGAAGCGTAGGCCCGCATAGACAAGCAAGGACGCTAAGCGCGTAGTCGGTGACGTGCGGGCAGAAGGTAAGATCGAGATCGGCGGTGTTCCAGTAGCGGGTCGGACCTGAGGGGTTTGAGAGATTTGCGGTGCTTGGACTCGACTTGGTATAGCCATTTACAGGTAAGAGAGAAAGACTTGAGATCGGAAGGGTTGAGATGAGGTCGAGGATTCTGATTTTCTGGGTTCGCCGTCGATGATGAAGAAAAGGGAATGAGAGAATTGAGATGTAGAGTTAAAAGGAAAAATAATTCAGGGGCAAATAAGAGATTTCACACATCTAAAAACCCCAAATGTGCCTCGTTGAAAATACATTTTCTTGTAATTAATAGTAATTAATAAATGGAAAAGTGTCGTAATTGTCTTCTCCTAACATTCCAGCTTTGTCTAAGGTTTTGTCCCTTTCCTCTTTGTGTCTCACTTGTTACTAATTCGGTTGGTCGGCTTTTTGAGTGTTTTCTTGTGTTTTTTCTTTTTCTTGTCAGGGTCGGAAAAGAGGAAGACAAAAACCAAGTTCTGTCGACGGTAACAACAGTATCTTGGGTTTTTTATAGATATGGACAGAATCAGTGGGTTATCTGATGAATTGCTTATTAAGGTATTATTGTTTGTTCCGACAAAAGTTGTTGTATCCACTAGCATTTTGTCGAAACGATGGGAGTTTCTTTGGATGTGGTTGCCTAAACTTGATTACGGTCATGAAAATTCTGTAGGCTCTGATTGCAAGAGGTTACAGTGTTTTCTCGACAGAAATCTGCCATTACATAGAGCTCCGGTTATAGAAAGCTTCCGTCTTGACTTATATGGATCTTATGTTAAACCTGAGAGTGTCAAGCTGTGGGTTGTACTAGCAGTTTCTCACTGCGAACGTGAGCTGGAGATTATTTATGAGTTTAATTATCGGGGTAAGCGAAACATATTGCCGAGTAACTTGTATACCTGCAAATCGCTCGTGATCTTGAAACTCGATGGCGGTATTCTTTTGGATGTTCCTCGAACGGTTTTTCTTCCCTCTCTGAAGACTTTGCAACTTCGAAGGGTGAGATACTTCAATGAAGAATCTCTTCAACTGCTTCTATCTAATTGCCCAGTTCTTATCTATTGGTGGCATTGCGTGCGGGAGAGATCATGGGAAAGTTAACTGTTGTTGTCCCATCTTTGCAGAGTTTATCAGTCTATATTCCCCATGATCATGATATAGATGGGATTGTGATAGAAACTCCTTCTTTAAAGGATTTTAAACTTGAAGATCATAATAACAAGAGTCACTACTGTTTGATTGAGAATATGCCTAACCTGATCGAGGCATATGTAGATGTTGATTTACCTAACATCAAGAGTCTCATTGGATCAATCACATCTGTCAAGCGTTATGCAATATGTTCAGAGGTAATCATTTCCATTTGTCAACTCATTTATATAATCATTTGGTAATAATTTTTAATATTGTGCCCAGGCTATGTATGATGAAGGTTTTGTCTTCACCCAGCTTGAACATCTTGAGCTATGTACATGCAAAGAGCATTCGCCGAATCTACTTGTCTGGCTGCTCAAAGATTCTTCGAACTTACAAGTACTATACCTTTTCATCATGGAGGTAAGTTTGTTTGTTAAACTATTTTTTCTTTTTGTCTGATGCACAATATGGTTTTAGTCTAATGCTTCTGTTTGATCGCAGTATCATGAACCTGATGGTATGGTTTACTTGAATCAACCAAGTAGTGTTCCTGAATGTATGTTGTCGTGTCTACAAACTCTCAACTGGTTGGGATACACAGGAGCACGAGAAGAGAGAGATCTTGTAGTCTATATCTTGCAAAATGCTGCTCACTTAAAGATTACAGCAATCACGTCTTGTGAATCGGAAGTTCCAAGATTTTAGATGATAAAGGAGTTGGCACTTTCTTCTAGAGCTTCAGCAGCATGCCAACTCATGTTTGATTGAGTATTTGATCATTAAAGTTGGGCTTGTTCTTCAATTCTTCTATGTGGTCGGACTCGCATGGTTTGTCTTCAACTATGAAAACTTGTTTTCGAGAACAAACTTTTCTCTATATGTTGTTCCACTGAAAAAAAACATATTTATGTTGTCTGGAGACTGGAGTAAGTTATTAAAGTTGTAATAGTTTATGGTGTATAGTATTAAAACACCAACTAATGTATGTATGTGTTTGAGGCTAAGTGCTGTTTGGCAACAGGGTTTATTCTACTATTCTTCCTCCCAACTCTGTGTTTGTGCCTTTGTGGCTCATAAAAATCACTTATCACTTTCAATTTACCCAATTCCAAATCTTAGAATATCAGGAAAAATGGCTCTCCGATCTGTTAAAACGCCGACCTTGATAACTCCCGCCGGCGTCGTCTCCTACTCAACTGTCAACAAGCCTCAATCTTTCAGATTCGCCTCTAAACTGACGGCGGCACTCGCCGTCCACAACCGCCATCCATCGATCTACGGCATCCGTTCGAATCCCAAACTCAAACCAGCTTCTTCTGCCGCAAAATTCCGGTGCTCGGCGTCGGCGCTTACGCCGCAGCTTAGAGATACGCTGGAAAAATTGGTGAATTCGGAGAAAGTGGTACTGTTCATGAAAGGAACGAGGGATTTCCCGATGTGCGGATTCTCAAACACGGTGGTGCAGATCCTGAAGAACTTGAACGTGCCTTTCGAAGATGTGAACATTCTGGAGAACGAGATGCTGAGGCAAGGACTTAAAGAGTACTCGAATTGGCCGACTTTCCCTCAGCTTTACATCGGCGGTGAGTTTTTCGGTGGTTGTGATATTACTCTCGAGGCGTTTCAGAGTGGAGAATTGCAGGAAGTGGTGGAAAGAGCGATTTGTTCTTGAAGCTGATCAATACGATTTGATTGTTGTTGATGCCTCGATTTTTGTTTTTGTACAAAGGTCTGGTCTTCTTCATGTCTCTGAGTTTATGGCTGTAACACATGAGACATATTGTATGATGGATTTAGCTATGGAACACTTAATTCATGTCTCCTTATGGATTGATCCTTTTGACATGTGCCTTTTTTCATATGTTTGGTCTTACCCTTTTGTGTTGTTGAGATGTTCATGTGCAAAGATTACTCCTTGAACATTCCAGTATCTTTCTTGAGTATTTTCTTGAGTATTACTTACTCTTAAGACGTTTGTCTCTGTTGAGTGTTCATCTTTGAAGATGGGTCTGAATGAGAAGCGAATTTAAGAGATTTAGTTGATTCCAAGGATTCTGACTAACTCACTGCTACAATGCCTCTGCAATTTTTCTGGCAAAGCTGCTGGTGTGTGCTTCTCTGGGAACAAACGTCTGGACCTCTGAAACGCCGTCGTTCTGTTTATCAAAAAACCCACGCGGGCTTAGAGAAGCAGAATATGTTGGTACTTCACCAAGAAAAGCAATCTGGTCCATTGTCTGTAAAATCATCATAGTAAAATAAAAATAAAAATATCAGAAGAAAGTATCAAAATGAAAACTTAGGGCGGTCAGTCTTCCAAGAACAACACCGTCTTTGGATGCCAAAATTGCAATATCATCAACATCTCTTATCTGTTTTATTCAACATAAGTTTCATTCCTCGTTGAGATTTATCGAACATGAATTCTCAGTATTAATGGATGTTAAGATCACTGGATGCCTTTTCATTTACTGTATTTAATTTCCGAATATGCAAGAATGGTAACTTAAATGGCACTAATAATGTGTATTACCGAATGCAAAATTGCTCTAGTTGCAGCTTAAATTTGAATGAGTTTCTGAACAACAGAGGGGTATATGCAGTATCAATAAGCTGGATCTCTAGCTGCAAACAGACCTGAGAAGAGGTGACTAGATGGCTGATTTATCAAAACCGATTTAACATTCTTTTAGGATATAATCTGGATTAAGAATCAACATTTTTATATCTAATGTCATTCAGAATCCTCCATGATGTTTCCTGGATTGGATTTTTTTTTTTTTTTTTTGGTTTTGTCTTTCTATGATAGAACAAACAATATGCATCCAGATTTTTTAAAGGTAAAACATTGTACTGGATTTAGGCTCAGTTTTAGAAATTTTAAATTTAGTTGGTAAGTAGAAAGGGGAGGCCACAAAAAATCTGACTAGATTTCCTGTGATAAATTATGTATACCATTGTTTTGGCTCCTTCAAATTTATCTTTGCCGTGGATTAATGGCAAAAAGGTAAATTATAGAGTCGGCCTTTATCTGAAACCACAAAGAGCAGATAGAGAGAAGAACATGATATAGAGAAATACACGTGGCCCAATGAAAAAGCCACGCGGGCTCTCTTTAGCCAATTGCAATCTGATTTTAGATTCGCATCCTACAAAACCTTACTTATACGATCACTCTTTCACACTGACACTTCCAAACACCTCTCGTTCACATCTTTCTCTTTGTGGTAAACAGAAAGGGAGAGAGAGATAGAGATAGAGATAGAGAGAGAGAAAACAATGGCGTCGAACTCGCTCATGAGCTGCGGCATCGCCGCCGTCTACCCTCCGCTTCTTTCTTCTTCAAAGTCTAAATTCGTCTCAGCCGGAGTTCCCCTCCCCAACGCCGGGAACGTCGGCCGAATCAGAATGGCCGCTCACTGGATGCCCGGCGAGCCACGACCAGCCTACCTCGACGGTTCTGCTCCTGGGTACGCAAAATCACATCTACGCTCAAAATTTTGAAACCGGACTTTTACAATCGCTGTCCATGTTGCTCAATTTGTTAGATTAGATTAGATGTGTGTCAAAAGAATTGAATCCACTTTTGATGAGATTATGGGTTTGATTGCTACATTGGAGGCTGTTTAAAGTTTCAGTTTTTAAGTTATTGGGTGCACTACACATCGCTGATATTTCTGAAAGTCGTCTCCTTTTACTCTGTTTCTTACATACTATGAAACCCCTTAGATGTGTATCTAGAGAGATAAATGATTGAAACCCCTTTTGATGACATAAAGGTTCTGATTTTTAAGATCTGAAGCATTTTGAAAGCTTCAATTTTTTAAGCTATTGGGTACAAAAATCTGCAGTGACTTTGGATTTGACCCACTTGGACTTGGAGAGGTTCCAGAGAACCTTGAGAGATACAAAGAATCAGAGCTCATCCACTGTAGATGGGCCATGCTCGCTGTTGTAAGTTTCAACAGTTACTCACTTCAATATATCCAATCAAAGGGTTAAGTCTTTTAAGTTTTGATCTACTGGCAAAAATGGTTTATGATTTGGTGTGAATTGTGTAGCCAGGGATTTTGGTGCCAGAGGCTCTGGGATATGGAAACTGGGTTAAGGCTCAAGAATGGGCAGCAGTACCTGGAGGACAAGCCACTTACTTGGGGAACCCGGTCCCATGGGGTACTTTGCCCACAATCTTGGCCATAGAGTTCTTAGCTATTGCATTTGTTGAGCACCAGAGAAGTATGGAGAAAGACCCCGAGAAAAAGAAGTACCCAGGAGGCGCATTTGACCCTCTTGGATACTCCAAAGACCCGAAGAAGTTCGAGGAGTTGAAAGTTAAGGAGATCAAGAACGGTATACAAACACAGACACATCTTCCCTTTCTTGATCATTTTTTAATCAAATGAATATCTATTTAATGTCATGTGTTTTTGGTGGGTATGTCAGGGCGGCTTGCGTTGTTGGCGTTTGTAGGCTTCTGTGTGCAACAATCCGCCTACCCAGGCACAGGACCATTGGAGAACCTGGCTACTCACTTGGCGGATCCATGGCACAAAAACATCGGCGATATTGTTATCCCTTTCAACTAGTGACTGTAAAAAAAAATATATATATATATATATATATCCTATGAGCTTTATGTGTATCAAAACTCTGTGTAATGAAAGACAGATTGTGAAACCTGTATTTGTCTCTGTGATTCGATTTGGTCTTGTGAGCTCGAGTTCTAAGTGATTAAACCTTTTGATCGGTTTAAAAACCCAAATGTGGTTAACTTGTAATATGCAATTCCAGTTTATATTAAAAAAACTGATGCTTCTTTGAAACAAAAAAATTTACATCATTTAGATTTTAGGGACGCCATGAATGAAGAAGTTGTCGACTTTGAGCTTTACTCTTCCATTACAGAAGAAACATTGAAGGTATTGTTAATTCATGACTTTTAGTTAGATTTTTCAACTCCATCCAAATATCTTTTCTTTATACATGACATGATGATTACACTATTTTTTGTTTTTTACCATTTTAGATACTGAGCCACACAAGACGCATGTACATTTGAGCTAAGTTTTTAATATATATATATTGATGTTAACTACTTGTAAAATGACTACCAGATTTTTTCATAATTGGTTGGATTGTTTTTAAGTCATGTATTAAATAAAATATTTTTGAATAAAAATAAGTTTTCTTAACTTGTGCTTTTTAGCTTAAAAATCTTACATTACGAAACATGGGAATATAAAACAAATAAATAAGAACATGTGACAAAATTTCATCATTTCTCTTTCCATATACTTTAAAATATTACTCTCTCCGTTCCATTAAGATAGAAGTTTTAGAAAAAAATTGTTTCACAAAGATAGATTTTTTAGGTTTTTTATATATTTTTTATTAGTTAATAATGATAAATTGTAAATTTCAAAAAAATTAATTAGAGTTATTGAAATGTTATTGGTTTAAAGTTATTAAAATTTGTTAATCACAAAAAATGATGCATTTAATAATCAAAATTAATTTGGTTTTTTAATATGTGTTTTTCTAAAACATCTATTTAATGGAACGGAAATAGTAGATGTTTTGACTAAAAGCACAAAAATTAAGAAATTAATTGTTCTTTAAAAATAATTATTTAATATTTAATTTAAAACAACTAAATCAATCATAAAAAAGACTGCAAAATAGAAATGGTCATAAAATATATTAAATACATTTAAAAGTGAAAACAATTTGAAACAAAATAAAAACTTTAAAAACTCTTATATTACCAAAGAGAAGAGTATATGATAATAAAATCTAAAATCTGTCTAATCACATCCACGTAGGATTGAGAGAGAAAGTTGTGCTACTGTTATTTGTTTTATTTTATCATATGCGTGGAGCTTGCTGCTTTAATTTTCTTTCTCATTGACCCAAGATAGATCTGAATAGTGGATATATAGATTTATTTACTCATCTACCAATAAAGTAAACACTTAATTATTTTTAAATCCTATTTTTGGCTATAAATCTTTTAAAAATTTATTTTTAGTTGATTTTCATTGACTCAAGATCTTAAATTTTCCCTTACATATAAACAATCCTAAAAGAAAACAAAAATGCAGTTTCAATCCTCCCACCAAATTTCTGCTCATACTTCCGCATTAAGGTAAATCCTCTTTCCTCTTTTCTTCTTATCTAAATTTTCTCATTCCATCACGAATTTTAGCTTCTCCCTAGAAAATATTTGGATCTTGAATGCATCTGATCTGTTTAATTTTAGATCTTTGAATAAACACTTCACCGGAATTGCCATTTGTTCTAATATCCTTCTTAAGGAGAAAGAAGAAGCTCTGCAATTGAAAATCTCCTTTTTTTCTTTCTTTTTTTCTTTCTAGATGAAGATTTGTTTATGAATTTGAACGCAATGTGATAAAAGGAATAACTTTTTTTTTTGTTCTGTTGCAATGAGTTTGGTGTTGGATATGATTTGTAGAGAAATGTTGTTAGAGTGGATTTTCTTCCTTCATAATGTATTGCTTTCTGAGAAATCTGGTATTCTTGTTTATTGAATCTTCTAGGTTTTCCACAAGCTGATTAATGAAAATGTCAATGAGGTAAACTAAACCAACCCCTTCTTGTAACAGTTTCATGCTTTTTGAATTTGGTTTTAATCGGTTTAATGTTTGTTTCCCTAGCAGCTTGTGTGGAAACCTTTGATGTTTTGTATGCGGAGTTGAATTGGTATAATCGGGTTTATTCGTAAAGGAATGATCATTCGATTGAATGAAAAATGGAGTTTTTTACTGCAAATTGTCTGTCCACCGAAAACAAACCTCTTGAGCTTTCAAAATTGGTCATAGAAGAGAAAAGCTCGGTTAAAAAGAACAGCGAAAGCACCCTTACACTTGTGAATCATGGTACATTTTACACTTCATCTTTAAGAAGATGATTGTTTCCTATCAGTTTTATAAAAATTCAAACTTTGTTCGAATCTTGGTTATGTAATATAACAAGAAACTACATCCAAATTTTTTGTTGACCGTACCTCTGTTTTTAGCGGGCGTAACCACCAGAGATTCTACCTTGTTGGTTCTGTAATTTGAGATTATATGTTCTTGAGCACTATCTATAAGCATCTTTCTTGATTGCAGGTGCAAAGATGTGGCAAGAGAACAGGGAAAAATGGGTGGGAGATCAATCTCGACAAAGAAAAAAAACTACAAAGGATCAGATTATAAGGTATTTGTTTCATCCCACTATTAAGGTCATTTAACAGTGGCATCATATTTCTTTTTGTTTGCAGTGTTAAATATTCTAATGATTAGTATAGTCTAAGACAATCTTGAGTCTCTTGTAGCTGGTCCACTACATATGAAGATCTTCTCTCAACTCATGAACCTTTCTCTGAGTCGATTCCTTTACCGGTAAGTTTAATCTAATCCCATTTTCTACCGAGTCAAAGAAGCTAAAATCAGTCTCAATACATGAACTTCTCATCCGATATCTATGTAGGAGATGGTGGACTTTCTGGTCGATATTTGGTATGACGAAGGCCTTTACGATTAGACGAATCTAACAATGCCTCGGACTAGATTGACAAAGAACAAAGAAGGAGAGATTCAACTATGGTGTGAAGTTAAAATCTTTAGGAATTGTGAAAAACATCTACAGGTACGATGAACTATCTATTTGTTGTATCCATATCTCCTAAGAAAAAGACAGCGACCACTCACATACTCCATTTTTAGCATTTATCTGATTGTTAAATGAGAAGATACAACGAGTACAAAATGAAATTTCCAAATAAGATTTTGATTACTTTACAGCAAAGTACAACATCAATGAGGAGATTTAAGTTTGATCATGTGTTCCATGTTTCTCAACATCAATCTTACATAGGAGAATTGGCCATATGAAATTTCAATCCAAAGGAGTATTCACTACAGATTCGTTACACAAATGATCTAAGAACATAGCGAAACATGAATAAAACTGTTCACAAAAATTAGCGACTGAGTCCAGTTTTCGATGTTGTCACATCCAACTCTTTTTTTATCCTAGCATCCTCTCCTTTACTGTCGGCATCCATTTATGTCATCCCAATCACAAAGTCAATCTAATGATATTCTCACAGACTCAGCTAAGAATCTGTACCACTCGCCAGTTATGTTATGTACATGTCTTTTGTTTTACCTCTGTTCAGATTGAGAAGTAAGGATTTGATTTGAGTATCTTCTTTGCTAAGCTGCGAATGTCATCTCTACTCGACTCCACTGATATTCTTACAATCTCTGTCACGCTTCCCGTTCTTTTGAAATCATTCGCATTTTCCTCTGCATCAGAAAGAGTTGATACAAGTAATAGTCATGTCCCGAACCACACAAACTTTTGATAAAAGAATTATTTTACTCGACGAGCTGGGGATGCTCCTGAGAGAGAAAGACATGTGAAATCAGCTTCACTCAACCCAAAAGAGGCTTACCATTTTGAGCTAAATGGCAAAGCGCAAGCTCGATGTGACGTTGTGTTGATGCGGAATCAATATGCGAGTTTGAGGTCAGCCATTCAAGAGCACCCTCTTCCAGAAGAAGAGAACGTCCTTTTCTACGCCCTGCAATGCATAGGATCCCTCAAGGTATTATAGTGATTGACTTGGACATGCATTTTTTGAGGCATATTTGTAAGCAGCTATGACTACATACAAACCTTGCATAATTTCTCGAGTTTCGCACTTTGCAAAATTTGCCATCCCTCTTGCCACCTGAGCAATGATATCTATGTTTCCGGATTGTGCCATTGTGAGTAGTCCCTTGATGCCTTCCTCTTCTTTCAGCAGCTTAAGAAACTTCTCTGTTTGTGCAAAACACAGCAATATGTAGAGAGTTAGATATGTACTTAGCATCCCAACACAAAGCTTCTTCAAATATCTTTGATTTTGCATATGCTATAGAGTGAACACATGCATTGATACAGATGAAATAGGTATGTTTAAAAATGTCTGATACTGGGAAGTCATGGGAACCAAAATTCTAAATCTCGTGCTCACCGTTTCCGCATAAATTGGCAAGTGCACCAGCTACCATTCTTAAAGTCTGTGGGTCATCTGTTTTGGTCACCATCTTTGCTAGAAGTTGAGCACCTCCTTTGTTCATTATTAGATCTTGACTCTTCTCTGCGGTTAATAAATCAATGAAATCATAAGTAAACAGAGAACATCTTTTCCATCCTTTTGAAATAACCATATAACGGAATGAAACCATATTACTGAAATAACTAATCTAGCATATATAACTTCTAAGTCTAAATTGGCTCTGCTTCTCAGTAGTAATTAAGTTTAACTGGTTTATGAACAACAATTCCTATCTTAAAAGCACTTGAACCACCAAGAGAAGTGCTCACCGTTCATTGCCAGATTAGCGATTGCACCAGAAGCCACTCTAAGAATTGTTGAATTTTGAGATGACTGCACAAGCATAAGCAAAGCTTCTACACCCCCTTCCTCCACAATCTTCACCTGATTAGATTCTAAACACATACACACAGAGAATGCAAGTCATTTAGGTACCATGACACATGCTATACAGAGATGAAATCAATATTTCAAAAATTGAGAATCCACTTGTATAGTAGAGGGTAATAAACACTTTGAGGCTACTGACACATGCTAATATATATAGAGATGAAATCACACACCTTCAGCGGCGAGGTTAGCCACCACTTTTACAGCTTGGATTTGAACTTCCAAGTCTTCAGACTTAATTAGGTGTAATATCTTCTGAACTCCAACTGCAATTGAAGTAGAAAAGAAGAAGTTAATTGGATTATCCCAACGAAATAGAAGAATGCCTAAGCTAAATGAGCTCAATCCATGCCTTCTTCACAAAGTCTTGCCATGGTAGCTCTCTGACCAGATAGCGACTTTTTTAACCCTTGTGATCTCTGTGAGCCTGTTAGAGCTCCAGATTCTGATGATCCTTTTGAGAGATCTTCCTTCATACGCTTGTCCTGTGGAATAAAATGGACTTAGCAAGACCACAAAGTACATATACATGTGAAAAAGGTGAAACAAGCTCATTGTAATTCACCTCAACAACAATTTCACTTTCCCTTAGATTCTTCTTTAGTTTGGAAAGCTCACTTTCCATTTGCCTTCTCTGCTTTTCTTCCAAAAGAAGCCTTTCCTTCATATCCCGAACCTCTTCACCAAGTTCTTCCTATGTAACACAAATTTTACGTATATTTTAGAAATAGTCATCAGCGGAAATTAACAGTTGGATGTTTTGAATATGACCAAATCTGAACAAGTTACGCAGACGTTTAAGCGTCACACCTTTTGGTGGAGCAGATCATCATAGTCTAATTTCACTGTCTGGAGTTCCTCTACTGTCGATTCGTACATTTGTGTAAGTTCTTCTAATTTTATCTTGAGTTCGTTTGTCTCTTCATTTTCCTGGACCCCAAAACCATGAAAAACAAAATTAGAGACAGAAATTTCTGCAAAAGCTGAAGTACAAGATACAGTTTGTATAAACAATAAAGGAAAACATTATTTGAGAGAAAAAAAAGAGACAAATATGTTGACCCTTGGTCACACTCACCTAAAAGTATCATGCTTATTGAAATCCAGTTTAAGAGATCAGGAATAAACCTAACCTGTGATAAAACTTGGCGATCGCTTATATTCCTCTTCATTTGTCTAAGTTGTTCTTCTGCAGCGTTAGACCGAGCATGTTCATCTTCCAATTTCTTCTGCAGCTCTGCAATTTTAGATTCATACGTGTATGTGGTTTCTGCAAGTTCCCTTTGATATTGATAGTTGCCTATCTCTTGTTCCTATCAACACCAAAAATACCATTTAGTTTGAACAGGAAACTGATGCATTCAAAAAGTAGAAAAGGTAAATCTAAGCTTTAACAATTGATGGTGAACAAAAAAGATAGGTTTAGCATTAACTAACATGGATAGACTTCTGCTGATTACTCAAAACATTTTTCATTTCGTTTAATTGATGCTCGGCGTTTGTCGACCGGGCTTGTTCATCCTCAACCCGCTGAACCAACTCCGCAATTTTGTTCTCATAGACTTGACTGGCATCTGCAAGTTTTTCCTGATATGCTGAATTTTCCAGCTGTTGCTGCTACTAACAATTAAAAGGACACTGTCAGAGCCAACTATACACTGCTCAAAATTTGTTTTTTTTTTATTGATGACAGGCCTTTATAAAAACAACCAACTCTGTGAGTAGTTAAATAAAGATCAAACGGAAAGAGAAAAATTGAACAAACAATATATTTAAAGTAGTTACTGAGAGTGAGAGAACTAATAACAATATATGAGAGAAAGTGTACCTTGGTATTTTTCAAGTTCATCTCTAATTGTATGACTTTGTCACGCATTTGATCACACTGATCTTTCTGCAGTTGCAAATCCTTCAAAAGTTCTTTCATACGGAGCTCCAAGCGGCCATTTTCCTTCTCCAGGAACTGTAAGTCATATCCACCCCTCAAAGTATAAGAATATCATAGGAAAATAGGCATCATATCAAGAAACTAGACAATAGTTGAATATCAATCACTGAACGTAAACGAAGAGTAGCCGATCAATAGAAGAGACATATACCTTGGACCTTGTAACCGCGTTCTTTTCTGCTTCAGCGAAAGAGTTTTCACATTCTCTCAATCTTTTCTCCAACTCGTGTTTCTCACTATTTCTTAGTTTGTTTTGTCTTTCAACTTCTGCAGTAAGATGATCCACCTGAGTCTCAAGCTTCCGACACAAACTTTCATAATCGAACTCTTCCTTAAGCTTTACCATGTTTACTATTTTCATTGCCTGTAAAGCAAGACATAACCAAGAAGGTATTACTATAAAAATTCTCTGAAAGAAATAAGATTGTTAAAATTTCGAAAAATCGTGTCTTTCTCAGTTTATGATTTTACTAGATCCTATATATAAGAGATTCTGCAGAGAACAGAAACTTCATGGAACAGAAAAGAACAGTTTCTATTGATTTAACTGGGAACAAAAAATATGAATACTGACCCTTTGTCCGAACATTATTGTGCTAGTTGTTTCTGCATGATACCGTGCAGATGGCCCAATTGTTATTATCAGTGAAGTCCTTGCAGAACCTATTTGTTCAGAGCCAAAAACCAATTTCAAAATTTATGTACCAGACACAAGAGTAACTAGGTATATATGTACATCTAAGTATTTTTATAAATGGCTCAAGAAAATTTTGGTAAACTAACCTCCGAAAGAATCACGAAGAAGCCTTGTTAGCTTAGAATCTCTTGTCGGTATATGAGAACTGCCTTCAGCTAATGCATTTATGCATTTTCCCAGGGATGTCAGTGAAAGATTAATGAATTTTGCCTCTTCAATCAAGTGGCCATCAGTGCCTTGGAAAAAAAAAATAGGATATAACTCAATCATAAACTACTTGATATAACAGGAATGGTTATATGAACAGCGAAGGAGTTCAAACCAGATTTATTTATTCTTTCTGAGCCAGCAAGATCCACAATTAGCAGTTTGCTCTTTCTAACTCTAGGAATGCCTTTATCTCCCAAAGATTCAGGCTTGGCCTCCTTATCTCGAGATTTAGATCCTGTTTCAGCCTTTTCATTCATAGCCCGCCTAACGTAAACCTGCAAAGAAGATACATTTCATTAATCTGCAGACTCTGTTGACGAACAAGAAACCATAAAGACGAAATATTCTAAGAAATCACACCGTCAGAATTGCATGACTACGTGAGGATTCTGTATTCATCTTTGTATTCGCTGCATGGCGGTTTGACTCGCCGACTTGCAAAACTTGCAAGAAATGGTCTAAATCTTGAATGTTAACTACAGTAGCGCCTGGTACTGATACTTCCCCAGTCTTTGCATCCTCATTGATTGCAATGTTGCATCTTTCAGGTGCAAGAAGATCTTGTATAGTTTCCATATAAAGCTGTGAATTACAAGAAGAAATATAAATGTTAGGCATGTATCTTATATAATAAGGTCTAGAAACATTTCAAAATTCACAAGGTTTCCGTCTTCTTTCTCTGGATGTTGAACAAGAAGACTAGATCCTAAGCATGGAAGTGATACTCTACAAATATACATTTCTATTTCGAAATATATAAAAAACATATCTCCATGGAAACAATAGCAGAAGATGTGCACTGTCACACCTGCAAATAAGAGATCTCCACGGAAACAGAAGCAGATGATGCGCTCACAAGTATGTCCTCCAGAGCTCTAACCATGATACCACGCTCGGCTGCATCATCTTTACCGATTTTTCCTACCGTGTAAGTTTTACCGGTGCCGGTTTGACCGTAAGCCATAATGGTGCCATTGTATCCATTCAAAACACCCTGCAGATTCAATGTAGTAGATATCGACAATCAAAAATATCTATCCTCGATAATTCTAGATGAGAAGATTTCCTAACCTCCACTACAGGTTTAGCTACTCCTTCATAGACGCGCTTCTGAGAAGATGTGTCTGTAAAGACTTCGTCAAATCTATAGGACTCAGAACTCCAGTTGTTTTTCCTCAACTTAAGCCGTTTTATCTGCGTATAGAACAAAAACTAAGGATCTAAAAGGCCTTGGGAGAGAGAGAGAGAGAAGCCATGGTTAGTTAGCATCTACTCACCTCTGGTTGTAACTCAACAAGATCAGCAAAGTCAGCATCCGATTTAAGCTCCTCTCCGTTTCGAGGTCGAACTCTTACAGAAACTCTCACCCTCCCAGGATCTGTATTAAAAAAATCTCAAATTTCAATACCAAAGTTTCTTCAACTCAACTTTTTGTCAAGTCATAATTTCAATTTCAGATAAATCAAATCAAACAAATATCCCAAACAATCCACCAATTCGAAATCAACAATCCCCAAATCGACTGTATCATTTCCCTAGAGTGAAAGTCAAATCCGTTAAGCAAATGAAAAAAAAAAGGGGGAAAAACCCATATTTCAAATGTCAGAATCGCACGGATACACGAAGAGAGAGAGAAGGAGAAGAAAAAGAGGGCAGACCATTGTCGTCGTCGAAGTCTTTAGACTGGGATCGGCGGACGGGAGTGCCGGAGCGGCGTGTAGAAGGAGAAGATGCTGAGATGGAGGCGGAGGCGGAGGAGGAGGGTCGATCTTTAGGGCGAGAAGAGTGGCTTATTGGTGCTCCTCCGGGAGCGATGAGAGAGGTCCTAGCAGGTAAATTCAATGAAGAAGAAGAGAGAGAACCGGGACTACTAGGAGGCAAGTGCTGCTGAATCCGCTCAGCCGCGTGTTTCGCCGACGATCTGACGGCGGAGGAATTTGAAGAAGTCATACTAGCTAGCTCCTCACGATGCACGAAAGGGGGCAGAGAGAGAACAGGAGAGAGAGAGAGCAGGAGACAAAAGGGAGAGAGTTTGAAAGAAGGGAAATTTGAAAATTTCGTGGAGAAGTGGAAAGAGATGAAGAGAAGAGGGAGGCACGACGACTCTGAACGAAAATGGGTTCCCGCGTTCGTGGATTTAGTGGGTGACGTTAAGACTCTTCTTTTATTTTCTTTTTACTTCATCCCAAATTTGGTTCAGGTTTTCAAGAATTGTTTTTTTTTGTTTTATAAACTTTTTGGAAGTTGATAATACCATGTTTAAGGTCTAACCTAACCCTTCTTATTTTCTTAAACATTTGAAACTCCCATGTACCATTAGAATTAGATTAACGAATCATTTAATTTTTGTTTTTTTTTAAACTAAAATATTATTTAATATATACTTAATCACAATTCAACCAATAATAAATCAATTTACATCACATAAATGGTCAAAAATAATAAAAACTAATTAATTTTGTATTGAAAATTGAAAACATCATTTAATTTGAAAATTTTCCCTTTAAACATCATCTATAAAAACAGAACGGAGGGTTTTGATCCACGAAATGTTGTGGTTAAATATTTAGATTCTTTACGCGGTTAGACAAATATAAGCACATTTCACTACTTTAAAGTACACAATGACTTATGTATGGTTGTTTCTAGTGTTATTTATAAACTCATGAATTCCATAACTGCATATGAATAACAAACAATAGATAGTGGATCCCAATTCATATGGACGTATGTATGTATACACGGTATCAACATCTCTCAACATTTTTCATAATGATTTCTCTCTTATATACGACAAATTAAAATAAAATAAAAATTGCCATTTTTTCTTTGATAAACGTGGTCTTGTCTACCTCAACTTGTATATTCCGACACATGACAGTTTATGTACTAATGACATATTTCTATCGTCTTCTTGTTATCAAGTTGATCCGATAAAATTTTCCAAGTAGTACTTACTTGCTGAGTAAGGTGAATTATACATCTTTGGAATGTTTTTCATATAAAGAGAAAATCTCATGTACATTTAACAACATCATTGAAACACAATTAATATGCTACCATAGATGAATTGGTGTCATGAGCCAGTTACTTCACAATGCTAATGCACTAAAACCAAATTCGATAGTTATGATTTACTTCATTGCGGCTCCAATAGGCACTACTAACAATGACATTGTATTCTAACGATTTATATTAATATATTCACTAATCGAGTTTAAATCCGCAAAATGGTGTTTAAACAAATTAATTGACACCCTAGAATTAGAATAAGACCAAGCCCAGCTGTTAAGCCCATCTATACAATATCAGGCCCATTTGGTCTTTTAATTATCTTTCTCCACCGTGCTCTTCTATTGCGGTGGACTAACGTCGCGGTCACACGGTGCTTGAAAGACGGAGAAACGTCGTCGAGCAGGTCGACCATCTCTTGATCGTCGTCCATGGCGCAGATCCCCAACTTGGAAAATGCTCCTCTCAATCTCAAATCCATTAGGTGACTCGATTGTCAAATACTTAGAGCTGAATTTGATCGTTTCTCGTCTTCCTCTCATATGTTGCTCAATTCTTATTCAGGGACAAGTCTCAGAGGGAGCTCGTAAACTTGCTTAAAGACGTAAGTCTCGCTATTCTCTTTTGTTATGATTCGGAAGGTCTTGGTTGCTGAGAAATATCAAATTTATATTTTTCTGGGGAGAAATTTCCGAATTATATTTGATATAAACAAACTCATATTGAGAATGTGAAATAAAAACCATTGCTTTTTGTCTCACTTTACTCTGAATTCTTCTCTTTCCGACGAAATTATTGAACCAATGTCGCATGATCGAGAATCAATAGGATGAATGAGCTTCGGAGATGATTTACCGATTCCTCAAGACTTTCTTTTTCTCTTTGGTGCCTTTGATTGTAGATTCGTGGAAGTAAGTGTCTGGTTATTGATCCAAAGCTCAGTGGTTCCGTCTCATTGATCATCCAGACATCTGCGCTGAAGGTAATTCCAGGCTTCCCGACTTACCTCGTTTCTGTAGAACAATTAGCTGTGAGGAAATTTGTAAAATTGAAATGCCAAGTCCTCAGATTTTTCAGCCTTGAAGATCGATTATTCTGTTGAGGAACGAAGATATGACAGAAGTTATTTGCTTCTTCTAATGGTTGAATTTGGTTTCACACTAGTGGTGATCTGGTTTTTTTGGTCTGCTTAACAGGAACTTGGCTTGGAATTACGACATCTTTCTGCAGAACCAGTTCAGACTGAATGCACGAAAGTGGTTTATCTTGTTCGCTCTCAACTCAGTTTTATGAAATTCATAGCTTCTCACATTCAGAATGATATTTCAAAGGCTATTCAAAGAGACTACTACGTTTACTTTGTACCTCGTAGGTCAGTCGCGTGTGAGAAGGTATGTGGTTATTGCCATCCTCGAACACTTTTTGTAATTCAGTTTGCTTGTTTTACCACCTATTGAATAAGGGGGTAATAAATAATTGTTTTCCTGCTATTTCAGATTCTTGAGCAGGAAAAAGTTCATAACCTGGTTACCGTGAAGGAGTTTCCCCTGTATATGGTTCCACTAGATGAGGATGTGATATCATTCGAGCTTGAGCTCTCTGAAAAAGTGTGTACAACTCTCATGGGTCCATTTCGTACTTATAAGCTCATGTGCCCTTTTCCTTGAGGCCTTAATATCACAGTTTTCCTATTTAACTTGTTTTACTTCGTTTTTGAAGGATTGCCTTGTGGATGGTGATGTTAGCTCACTTTGGCATGTTGCAAAAGCCATACACGAGCTCGAGGTTTGAATCTCTGTTATTCTTTATGTTATAATCCGCACAATGCTATCTCGTGACTAACTCTCATCATAGTTTTCTTTTGGAGTTATATCGAAAGTGAGGGCAAAGGGCAAAGCATCAGTTCGTGTTGCAGATATACTTAACCGCATGCAAGTGGAGGAACCTGTCAATTCAAATGATGTAATATTTGCCTGCAACAGTTTGAGTGTTATAATATTCAGTGATTTAGCAATCTTCTATTGTAGCAAATGCGCTTGTTTCCTTTATTCACTATTTTTAAATGATATTTGTTCCATTTAGGTGGGAAGGTCTGAAGTGGATACACTCATCCTATTGGATAGAGAGGTAAGGTTATCATGTGCTTTCCTGTTATATGATATCCTTAAACAAAAAGATGTCGTTCAAAAAGTAAATGTTAGATAGTTCTGTCTGGTGGAAACATTGGGAAGATGGAAATATATTTTATATGACGTAAACAATGGATTTGGCAATCTGCATATAAAGGTTAAGAGCTAGAGAAACTGGTTGCGGTACCACTTAATCTGGAATATATACTGGCTGATGCCTTGTAAGGCTGGGGCTAGCTTTCTGGGAAAATCAACCCACAGACCTCATAAGTGTTGGTTTTATTGAAATTAAGTGGTGTTTTAGTTCATTCACTAGTAAGGATTATTACGGGAAGCAAATTTCATTAATTTAGATTGGCATTATATTTGCTAATTGAATGGTTATTGGTTTTCATTCACAGTTGCCAGTCTATATGCATTAGCCTAAGAGTTTTAGTGTTCATGGTTTTGGTTTTATGAAGCTAAAGCACGCATCATTTGTGTGGTAAATAGAAGCTGTGCCACAATATCACTTTTTGATCTGTCTGAACCTAGGCCATTTACTATTTTATTTTTCAAACTAAAAACCATGTGTACCTTTATAATGCGTTTTCAAACTAAAAACCATTTGTACCTTTATAATGCATACTTGTGAAAAGATATATTCACATGGCGCTACTAGTTTCATCGTTTACTTTTCTATTTCAGGTTGACATGGTTACTCCAATGTGTTCCCAGTTAACTTATGAGGGACTGTTAGATGAGGTAATGTCACGAAAAGTGATTACTGCAGTTTTGACTAGAAGTAGCTTGAGTAGATTTTACGGGCAGGGCAACTGGTGGACTTTTTACCCTTTGAGGGAGGGATACTGACTTCGTTTTACTACCACTTTGAGTTATATTAATTGTTTTCGCTTTCTCATCTGATAATAAAGTCTCACACAAGTGTGAGAGCCAAATTAGTTTCTGTGGGCTTTGTCATTATCCTGCGGGGTTTGTATGTACTTTTCTGGAATTTAGGGAAGGTCAAACAATGGTGTAAAACTTTTTGGTTTCATTGGTTGCAATGATAACTAACAACCACACAATTTGGATTTCAATTAAGCTGGTCGATTGGGTTTTCTGTGAGCTGACTCCAACCTTTATTTAAAGTTTTTACATATCAGTAATGGAGCTGTCGAGGTCGACTCATCTGTGATGGGTTCTCAGCAGGAGGGGAAAAAGATGAAAGTTCCCCTTAATTCAAGGTTAGTCGCTTGCATCATATATATAAATTTCTTCAACCGTGTGAGACAATCTTCTATTGCACTGCTATATGATTTCTGTGAGTAGTTTGATGCATGCAATAGAAATTGTGATTTTCTTGGATTGGATAAGCACACTTTTTGGCTATTATTCCTGTGTATTAATTGGTTATGCACACAAAAGAGCTTCCTAAACTGGTAGCTAAATTAGATTTTCCAAGCTGGATGTTGTGTCTCTATCTATCTCTATCATAACTTTTGTAAGTATTTATGAAATGTCGACCTAAAAACGAGAATTTACAGTGATAAATTGTTCAAGGAGACGAGGGATCTCAACTTTGAAGTCGTTGTACAGGTTGACCTCTGTCTTTTTGGCTTTCATCTTTTGTGACATGGGATTCTATTTCCTCATCTTCCAGACGCAGTATGATTGCAGGTTCTACGGCAGAAGGCAACAACCATGAAAGAGGACTACACTGAAATTAATTCTGTACGTTTGTTGCTCTCTTCCTTTAGGTAGACTTGTGTTCATGGTAGAGGTTATGGTAGATACGTATTTGTGCTCAATTCTTAGCCATCGGTCAGGAGTGTTCTTTGGCACATAAATAGTTACCAATTAATATAGACCATGTTATACCTTAGGACCAATCAGCCTATCCGTACATTTTCCCCTTAGAATATTACTTAGACCGAGATTTTAATCGGGTATGGTAATATAATGCACAGACCCAGACAGTTTCTGAGCTAAAGGACTTTGTCAAGAAGCTTAACTCATTACCAGAGATGACAGTAAGTATTGCCTTGTTTTCTTTAAGTTCCTTTTCTTTTATCTCGCAGATGGTTCAGTCCAAGATTAGTTTCATTTTAACTTAATTGGTTATGATTTTTTTTCTTTCCCAGAGGCACATACATCTTGCCCAACACCTGACAACGTTCACATCCAAGCAGTCATTTCTTTCGCAACTTGATATGGAACAGACACTGGTTGAGGCAGAAAGTTATGACATGTAAGTTTCTTCTTAAGGAAACACTTAATACGTTCATTCAAGAAGATTTCATGATTCTTTCTGTTACATATGATGTGAAAAACAATTTACGTTGATGGCATAATGGATATTTTAATCTGTTATATGATTGATTATTACTAACTCTAGTCTGTAAATGCAGATGCTTTGAGTACATAGAAGAGATGATCCATAAACAGGAGCCTCTCACTAATGTGCTACGTCTATTAGTCCTATTTTCTGTTACAAACTCGGGTTTACCGAAAAAGCAATTTGATTATATAAGGCAAGTTAAGCTTCCATCAGTCAGTCTGTATTATATTTTTCTGTTTTCTGTTTTCTTAATCATATATTGTCTTCGGGTTTCAACTTCCAGAATGGAACTACTACACAGTTATGGGTTTGAGCATGTGGTCGCATTGAACAACTTGGAAAAAGCAGGATTGTTGAAAAAGCAGGTTTGGTTATTCTTCGCTTCCTGGTGGAATGAATTATTTTCTTGTATTCTTTGGTTAGGTAAATCTGACATTCTAATGGCTTCTTGTACCTTCATTTGTTCACTGCAGGAGTTTAAAAGCAACTGGCAGACAGTGAAACGTACACTGAAACTCATAGTTGAAGACACTGATACGTCAAGGTAATATTATTTATAGTCATGTTGTCTCCTCCTGAATACATGATACATTCGTTGACATTATTTTGTCAGTGGGTTTAATCTTAGGAAGTGGGTCGAGATGTCAAGTCCAGAAATATCCAAACTTGATCTTGAATAAATATACGACTTGAAAGATCTTTTTCTACTACTATATTCAAAGATACCTCTGTTAATCTCTAGTGCATGAACTAACAACGGCATTGGCTGATTATTTTCCAAAGATACCTCTGCCAGTCTCTAAAGCCCGACTTGAATTAAGCTCTTTTTTACCTGCTAGTTTTGTTGATATATGAGAACTCTTCCTTTTTCTAATGCATGATCAACCTCATCATTGGCTGAATATATCAGTTTTCATAGCATTAGTAATCTGTTTTCCTCCTTGTTTGTCATTGGTATTTGTATTTTGTGCATTTGTGCTTTCATTTCGTGTTTCAATAGTACTTATCTACATTCATCTGATTTGCTAGGCCTTGCACCAACGTTTTCTAAATGTAAATGAAGTGCTTAAACCAGTTTGAGTTGTGAGAAATATAAATTTCTTGTGCAGGCCTGAGGATATCGCTTATGTCTATTCTGGATATGCTCCTCTTAGCATTCGTCTTATCCAACAAGCTATTCATTCTGGATGGTTAGTATGTTCTTGCATTCTACTAGCCAAAATTTTGGCTTTCCTATATAAGTATATAACCACGAAGAAAAAAGTCTAGCATTCTGTTCAGATTCACTTTCAGAAGCTTTCAAGTGAAACGGGACGAATAAAAACTAAGCATATATATATATATATAGATATCAGAACTTGAGAGAACTTTTACTAATCCATATATGAATGTTGAAAAAATGGTGTTGTTTTTCGATGACTCAAATTTACCTTACAGGCGTCCTATGGAAGACATTTTGAAACTGTTGCCAGGACCGCATCTGGAGACTAAAAGAGTCAGTACACTTTTGCCTTTACCCAATTTAGAAAGATAAAAAAGAAAGGCTTCCATTATTTTTCTGCTATTGTATCTTCTCTTTTCGACTAATTTTTGCTTGCAAGTATATCACGATGTACCATCTCTGTGCAGAGTGGATTCCCAAGTAGTCCATCAGTTGATTCATTGCATGGAGCTTCAAATGGGCAAGTTTCTCATTAACAATTAGCTTGCTACTGCGAAAGTAGTTTCTTCAAAACGATAAAACATCCTAATATGTTTAGACATCATTACAGAGTTGCTGATGGAAGACGCTCAATTGTTCTTGTTGTCTTCATTGGAGGTGTAACATTTGCTGAAATCTCTGCTCTACGGTTTCTCGCCTCTAAGGTATATATATATATATGCAAACTTGACGAGTTTATTATCATTGACAACTCTTTGTGTTCGCTTATTTTTGCTGAATCCTCTTCCGATCGCTTCTTTTGCAGGAAGGAATGGCTTATGATTTGATTATTGCCACAACAAAAATCGTCAATGGCGCAACATTGATAGAAACATTCATGGAAAAACTGGGCTGATTCGTAACAGAGCCTTATGTTTCATCTTTTCTCTCGAGTGTGCTCGTGCGTGTTTATTTATTTATTTATTTTTGGAAAACTTTCATAAAAATACTCCAATTTTATTACGATAAGCTTTTTAATACCCGAACTATTTTTGTATCCAGTAAAATACTCAAACTATTTTTATTGTCTATTTTAAATCTCCAAATGTGAACCGATGTTTATTTTTATTCAAACTATTTTTATTGCCCATTTTTATGTTTATTGGGCAATGAAAATAGTTTGCCCATTTTTATGAATCACACATTATGTAAAATGTGTGATGGGAAAAATAGATGATACGAAAATGGGCAATAAAAATAGTTTGTCTATTTTTATCCAGTAAAATACTCAAACTATTTTTATTTTTGTATCTAGTAAAATCCATGAATCACACATCACAGTTCAAAAATCCATGAATAAAACATTACAGTTATATATATATTAGATGTTTAGTCCGCACAAGATGTTTCATCAAATAATCATATTAGTTAGATTATTAAATTTGTTATCGATAATAATCCGAACACAAATATAACAACAATGTAAAACATATAATCAACAAAAATAATAATAACCAATAATATTTATTTGTAGAAACTAACGAAGACCAATAATTGTATCAAAACCACATATAATTAAAATAAGACAAAAGACATGTTTAAATAATATTAGTTTGATTGAAGACTATATTCTCAAGGTTGGAAATTGATTGGTTCCAACAGATCCTATTCTAAAACACTTCTTTATAGCGTAGGTTAAACACTTAAGAAATTTGTGTTCATGTATTTTGTTTTTCTTTTAACCGTGCTGAGTTATTCATGGATTTTTTTTTTTGTTGAGTTTTTAGAAATTTTTGAGAATTTGTTTGGATTTTTGTATTTTTGAGTTCTTAGAAATTTTTAATTCAAAAGTTAAAATATAATCTATATTTTATTTAAAATTTAAAATTAGTGTTTTTTAACTTAAGATTTTTTCGGATTTTTTTCGATTTTTTTGAAAATTTAATGTAATTTTTAATTTATTTATTAATATTTTATTATTATATATAAACACTGTTTCAAACCGTGTATAGGTCCGTATATATCCGTTAACGAGGGGTTGTAAAATAAGCACACGGTTCACCGTTGGAGATTTAAAAATGGGCAATAAAAATAGTTTGGATATTTTGCTAAGTACAAAAATAGTTCAGATATTAAAAAGTTTATCGGAATAAAGTTAAATTCAATAATGTTTTTTTGATGCATTGCACTTCAACTTCGGCGGAAGATATTTGGCTTTACTTTTCCCAAATTTAAGTAAACCAAATAGAAGTCAATATGGCCACAATTGTTTCTTTGCATTTACACTTTCATTTATATTTACAAACGATGATCATAACAGTACACAGAAAATAGTATATTATACTTTGAATATTATAAATTTAAATTTATTGTATACACAAACCTGAGTCGAAAATTACACATAACATTATTACATAAGATTCTTTCGTCACAATCAATCCAAAAGTTTCCTATACATATATATAATCTATACTGAAACAAATAAAATATTCCACAACAAGGCTTTTCATGGAACAGTAGATACTACAACACCTTCGATTTGCTGAATGAGCTCCAACAAGCTCCCAGCTTTCCTCTTTGCTCTATCAGTCCCATTCTCAGTAAGTTCCTTCAAGGCAATATCTGCACCAACCTCTCTTGCTACATTCAACCTCTCCATATTCCCAATACATAGATACCAAAGTATTGCTGCAGCGTTTTCCCGGTTCCTCGGTGACCCTGTCCTGATAATCTCAACCAAAACCGGGATCGAATCGGCTTCCGCTATTGCTGCTTTCCCTTCTTGGTTTGTCGAAAGAATTGCCAGAATCGCCAAAGCCTCATCCACCATTCCACCACCTGCATCTTTCAGTAATCTTGTCAGAGGATCAACGATGCCACCTTTAACCGCCCTTGATTTATTCCCTTGGTATATGCATAGATTGAAAATAGCTGTTGCTGCGTCTTTTTTGCCTCTTCGGGTCCCTTCCTCAAGCAAGCTTATAAGGGCTTGGATAGCTCCAGCAGCACCTATTGCAACTTTGTTTTCATCTATAACAGATAAACTGAAAAGGGTCGCAGCTGCGTTCTCTCTAGCCTCCATGCTTCCATTTTTTAGCACCTCTACTATATCTGTTATGGCTCCTGCATCAACAATGGCTCCTTTGTTACATTCATTTATGGAAAGATTGAGAAGAGCCGTCACAGAATGCTCTTGTGTCCGAGGATCCGGTGAGGATAGAAGCTCTACAAGGAGTGGAATGGCTCCAGCCTCAGCGATACAAACTCTGTTATCTGCATTCCTCTTGGCTAGTAACCGTAATTCTCCAGCTGCAGCTCTTTGCTGTTCCATAGTACCGTTGTCCAACTTCTCTAACAAAGAAAGGACAAATGCTCGATCACAATCTGAAGAGCTGCTTCCTCCTGGTTTTGTGGTTCTGTAGCTCCCTTGATTTTGCGGAAGCTCAATACCGTTGCTCTCACACCACAGAGCAATGAGACTCTTTAACACGTAATTAGGGGTTAATCCAGAATGCAAGAGTGTCTCCTGAGATTTCGGACAGGTTTTATGACCAGCATCAAGCCACTTCTGGATGGATGACCTTTCATATGTCTGCAAGGTCGAAAAAATCAGCTTAAACAACAGATACACAAGTGTAATTAACAAAGTCACTACAATGCACAATGAACTTGAAAAAGCAGACCTGACCAGTGGAAACGATGACAGGATCTTTCATCAGTTCAAGTGATATCGGACACCGAAAATACTCTGGTATAACAGGAGAACGATGTCTCAAAATGATTTTGTTGCCAATGGATGTATCGGGTTCTGAACGTTCCATTGTTGCACAATCTACCAGCTTTTTAAGAATCGAGGACATCCTCTCGAAGCAATCATCGGGATCCCCGTCATATGAAAGAAAATACTCATGTATTGCATGTGATTCTTTCTTCAGCTCATCAATGGTGCTGAGTTGGAGCTCTTGTGACAGTCTTTTGAGTATTTGAGGGTCAGGATCCATCACATTCTCTACCATGGCTAGATCATGGGTAAGCTGCTGATCAGAGTCATCCCGTCTTTCTTTTGCTCTCTTGAACTGAAAATGAAGAAGCTGTACCTGAAATTTTAGAGAGCATATCATTAGAATTCAGATTTGATAAACAGAAAAAAACCGTCTGGATTTTCTAAAGTTTTTTTATTTTGCAAATTCTCGTCTTCAAACCTAGAAGAACCAGTGCCTTGAGAAGTACCTGTTCTCTGACCTCCTCTGATACTTGAAACTTATCATAACAAATCTGACTTAACGCTGCCTCTATTTCCATTGTCACGTCGTGGAGCTTCTGCACAACAGAAGCCCTATGGAAAATCTGCGAGCAAGAGAGAAGACAAACAATACTCGAAAAAATTCTCAACTTGTTGATTTCAAATAATACACAAACCACAAATGATTCTACATAACTCACCAAAGCAATGGTAACTATGATGACATATTGACCATGCAGAACATAAAAGTAAATAAGAGGAAATGCTTTGAAACCAAGATGGGGGCCATAAACAAAACATTAGGATCGCCCGAGATATAAACTTGTTTCCCATATAATCTAGAAATGAGATAGCTTTGTGACCTTTCTCCAGTAATGGCAGACTCAATTCGATCTCAAAACAACCAAATTCTGGATATTGAGAAACAAAGAAACCCTAAACACCACCTCGAATAGAAAACAGAGGAAATTGCTCACTTTGCCCAGCTACCAATGAGAGAATGATTAAAAGAAAAAAGTAAAAGAGTAACCTGAAAAAGTTTGCTTCCTCCATTGACCGATCGAAAAAGCTCGAGACTTGAATCAAGAGCGATTCTCAAAACCTCGAGAGCAGGAATCTGTTCCTCTGTCAATTCCACATTGAGGTCAATCAATTCCTCGAAGAAAGGGCAGAGAAGCGTGATCCTACGAACAAGATCGCCTTGGATCTCCCCGAAGAAACCTTTAGAAGAGGAAAACCCAGAAATTTCCTTGACGGAGTCAACGAGTCGACTAATCAGCTCCTCATGGGAACAATTCGATAATTCCATCCTTAGATTTTGCTCGCCAGAGGCTTCAAAGGGATTTTAACGAAGAAGAAGGAAAATGCTATGGAGCCACTAAGTCCTAATTAATTAATACTCCTTCCATTTTTTTTTATATATCATTTTAAAGTTAATGCATCATTCTCATAAAATACTTATTATAATTTTAACTTAAAATAACATTGAAAATAAAAATTGATAATTAAAACTGTAAATACATTTGTTTTAAAACGACATATAACAAAATACGGAGGGAAGGGAGTACAACAATTATCGCTTGCGGAAGAATAGTCTCTCACCAACGTGACAATAAACACCAAAGCTCCTCTCTGTCCTGAAAAGCCACCACACTTTGTCCATTTTCATATTTTAAGTATCAATTGTTTGTTTGCTTCTAATATATAGTTTTATCGCCGCGTCAGATTCCGGATTCAATTTTGGATTTGGAAATAAATATACGTGTGAGTTGTGGATGAAATTTTCTCTTTTTTTTTGAAACAATCACAAAGTCAAAACCAGTAGCCACGAGCTCAGAGTTATAATGAATGCACATGACAACATCCGAGGATCATGTCATATGAAGTAGTAGTCTTCTTTGAAATGGTCAAATTATTTTTCTTAATTGGATTCGATTTTGTAGAGTAGCCTGCAGCGTTCTTTCTCACAGCTAGATTTTGATGAAATGGTCCCCATCATTGCTTAATTTCACTTTCCAGGTTCTCATATACTCCCCAATTTCAACCTCAAATCTTCACATTATACAACACACTTAACAGAGAGAGAAATTCCGTTTTTTTAAAAAGACATACTATTACATGAAAGTATGAAAAGATTAGTAGTCCGGAAAAGGGTTTTTGCTTCCCCTGAAGATGATCCAACACCCCAATCATGACGACGAAGGAGAAGGACGAGGTAGCCTCTTGCCTATTTCCTATCAGACAAAAATGTAACAAGTTAAACCCCTATTATACATCAACTCTACTTTAAATCAACCCTTCTTTATACATCTGAAACCTATATTATTCTTATCCTACGGATCTTCTAAGTTGTAGTTATATTATTTGGAAGCCCGTAAGTAGCTAGAATAGAAAAGGAACAAATTCAGCAGCCAAAGATCTCGCTGCCTATCAAATTTTCCATTCTCCAAATCCAAAGTGGTGAAATAAAACTGATCACAAGAGCCCAATAAATGCAGATGACAAGTCAATCGATCGAAACATAGAGGCGATAAAGAAAGGGATGCACACCTCAAACAGTTGATTTATGTTATCTGCTGTCTTGGCTGACGTCTCAATAAAGAACATGCCGTTCTTCTCTGCAAGCTCCATACCATCCTGTTAAGAAATTGAAAATGTGATACACGCTGAAGAAGTAAGAACAGTGCAAGTGACAACAAAATGTTCTACGGAATCTAGTTGAAGAAGTTTATGCAAACTCACCTCAGTTAGTACTTCTCTTTTTTCATGTAAATCAGCTTTGTTACCAACCAAAGCCATTACAATATCTGGGCTGCCATGCTTTTGCAGTTCCTGTTAGATTTAAAGGGCAGGTATAAAACAACAGCACTATATGATATCGAGGCAGTATGCAAATCAATGGCACAAAAATGTCAGAGAGTTGGCAAGTTGTTCAACAATCACATTACGGTTTCCTAGTATTTTATATGTGGAGTGACAAAACTGGGTTATGCTTGGATACTTTGTTTCCTCTAATGACTTTTTGCTAATATAGTCAAGTGACTTGCCATCCTTTATCACAGCCACTTTTTTGGATCAATTATGATCATGCCTGTTTTAATTACGACAAGATAGCTGCCAAGTTGGAGTGGTGAGAGAAGAAACTTATGAAACTAGCAGAACATCATGGAGTTGGGTACAATTTAGACTGGTAGAGTTGTTCTACTCTTCTATGGTTATATATGACTTTCTTAAAGCCAATGTTTCAGTCATTTAAATCATATGGGTCCAAGGATATAAAATAGTTTTATACTCTGCTATGGTTATACAGGGCTTTCTGCAAGTCAATTTTGTCATACAGTTCAGAACCTATTGCATGAGTCCGCAAAACATTTAGAAAATGGAACCGTTCGAGCCACTTGAAAACATACCTTAACCCAATACTGAGCTTTCTTGAACGATTCAGGGCTTGTTATATCATACACAATAACAGCAACTCCAGCTCCACGGTAGTATAGTGGCGCAAGAGCAGAATACCTACAAAAATCGGGTGAATACAGGTTAAGCCCCAACGAGCATTCAAGCCGTTTATTCTATAAACTAAGCAACACAAATCTACATGGAGGGATTAACACCTCTCCTGCCCTGCTGTATCCCATATTTCAAACTTCACTGTGGTAGAGTCTTGCAAGGCTATTGTTTGGGACAAGAATGAAGCTCCAACAGTTACCTGATACATATAACTAATACTTTTGAGATTTGATGGTAGATGAAAACTCTAATAGCCCTTCACATCCCACATACGATATCAGAGCACGGTGTCCTAAAGAAAAGTGTCAGATGATCAAAAAGACGGTTAGATAAATAGGTTTAACTTACCTTAGATGTTGCGTCAAACTGACCACGGACAAATCGAAGGACAATACAGCTTTTACCCACACCAGAATCTCCTAATAGAACTAACTGCATTCAAAGTGAATCCAAAAGTTAGCGGTCTGTCTTGGGCAAAGTTGAGACCAACTATACCACACGGGCCAAATACTGCTGAGCAACAAGAAGAGAGGTAAAAGAAAAGGAAGCCTCTCCTTTCAGTAGCATAAGAGTTTCAATCGTAGCTCCAAAAGATAGTGAAATACAGTTATCCGCTTATACTTAGCTATGGAAAGAAGAAATTTGAGGGTTACTACTAACATCCCACCATTCTATAACAGCAAAACTACCGTTGATAAATCTCAGAAAATCAGTAGCAACAAAGGGGTCTCAACGAGATGAACATTCTTCAGAAAAGAGCAAAAACAAATAACACAAAATCGCACCTTCACGCGTAAATTTTTCGCATCTGCTGGAACTGCATTCTCTGAGCTGTTAAGACCATTTAACGCTCCAGAGTTCCTGTCTGAAACACAAACATACGTAAATCTACAATATTCAATAAAAAAAAACGATTTGGTTTCACCAATTTCTTCACACGGAAACCCTAAATAACGCAAATGATCATCATAACCCCTAATTTCGTGAAGCTTCTAATTCAACCCCGATGATTTCGCCTTTTCTGAAATTGGTTATTGAAATCTCTCGAGGGTCTTGCGAATAAGAAGTTCTCACTTATAATCGAGCACCGAGAATATATTCAACAAAATAGAGAAAGAAAAAGAAAAAGAAAAACTTGCCTGGAAGAGAAGCAGCACATCCCATAGCTTATCCCTAAAATAGAGAATTGATGAGATTATAGAAATTAGATCGTATCAAATTTTTGGGCGTTGATGGCAGCGAGTCGAAGAAGAAGAAGAAGAAGAAGAAGAAGGATCGCCTAATAAACTCGATGGTCTTTGACTTTGCCAACGATTATCGAGTTTTATTTTAAAGGTGTGATTTTTTTTTTTTCAATTTTCCACTAAGTTTAACTCTTTTTTTTTGACTAAAAACTAAGTTAAACTTAAACATACTAATTACACATATTTTTGAAAAGGAGAAAAAATATCAGGAAACTTTGCTAAATGATTAGTGAAAATAGGAATATAAAATTGTCAAAAAAAAAAAAAAAAGATTAGTGAAAATAGTTTGGACTCCATGGTATAGATGTCATCATAGTTATTTTTTGATGCGTTGTTTCATTAAGCTCCGGAGGGAAGACGGTTAATTAGTTATTGTCTATTGTTGTTTTTCCAACATTTCTCCAAAACTAAATTCGAAAAATATCACAATTATCGATTGCAATTGAGGGCACAACATAAAACGTTTTTATGCATCCGAAACTTCGGATGATTATAATGACGGGTTAAAGAAAGGTTTGTGTGTTCAAAACGTCTCAAACTATTTGAATGTCTTGAACACATTTTTTTAATTGAATGTATATTTGATGTCTTATTTAAGCATAAAATATTAGGCATCCACTAACCACTATATGTGCTCAAAAACTTTCTTATTTATTGTAACTTTTACACATGATAAAAGACGGTTTTGTGCTTAGGTAAGTCTTTGTGTGGCGGTAATTGGGTTTTGTGTGACCATGATTGTGATGGGAACGGTGATTGTGAAAATTAAAAAAAATGTTGTGTTGTGTCTCTTATAAAACCACCCAAAAACAATATAGACATAATTGCATAATGAAATTTTATTTCAACTTTCATTAGTAAGTTTTTATTCTTTTTAAAATGTTTAAAATATATAATTGTCATTTTTTATGTGAAAAGACAATTTTATCTCTCTTATTGCTACATCGTATACCGTACATTATCGTACACGTCATCCTGTACATGAATAAAATTGGATTAAATAGTAAACTAAGTGTTATATTTTACTAAGGTTTTAAAAAATGTCAACATACTAATGAAACTTTAATTAAGTGCTTACATGCAAAACCCCCAACAATATATTGTATGTTCGCAAGAAAACGCTTAAATCACAAGAACCCGCGCGAGTTTAATTAACTCTAAACAATAAGTTCATTACTTTTCTTTCTTTCATATATGATCTATGTAACAGTGTTGATTCTGAAAATCACACAAGGGGGCAAAACAGTAAACTTAACGGATCGAATCTCGTATTATTCATTAAACTCGGTGGAGCTACAAGATTGCTAGATCGTAAGAAGGATTTTAAAAACTAAGAAGATAAAAGCCGAGGTCGCTGCTCTTGAATCTCCTTAGGTCTCGTAGATATATGGTTATCCATCATTGAATTGTGGCGAGGACCTCCCTATTTATAAGGTTCTGAGTCGGTCTAAATTGAGAGGATTCCCTTTTCCTAATTCCATCAGGATAAGGAAATCTTCCTTTTCTCCCAACAAAATCGGGAAAGATTCCGTAATTATGCGCGTTCAGCAGCGAGTTGGGTTTTAGACCGAACTCGGCCTGCTAGATGCGATCATGGGCCCCCTTCGCTTAGTTTGAACCATTGTAAACCGGGATCAATTGGACCGGTCTCGGTTCAAACCGGGCTAAACCGGAGAGTGCTAAACTCACCTCCAACAAGTACTACTTATATATTATATATACACGGTAATACAAACACAATAAATTAAGGAATACATACATGGGTTATTCAAGAAATAACCCAAGCATAGAGAGTTAAAACAAATAGGTGAAATATACAAATTTGCATAGGGCCTTCGTAAACATAGCTTTATGGCTTAGGAATGGCTTTATCTGTCGTAGAAAAAAGTGTTGAACCTAAAGGATGGTTGTTAATGTAGCGGCTTGGAGCAGAAGTGAAGCGAATTCCCTTTGGAAGACAATCATTCATCGCTCCACCGTGAAATGTGCCTTGTTCGCTACCGCTTGTGTAAACTGTATTCATGCTCGTGTGACCCGGCTTTTTGGATTCCATTAAGGGCCTCGATGCATTGACAAAATTTGTTTGGGGAGAAAAAGATAAAAGACATATATAGAGCAACACGATGAGGGAAATATAATTCGGCATTTATTGAATAAATGCCGAGTTACATTCTAATTTCTTAAGGCTTGAAAGGGAAGATATGTATATATATATAGGTCTATCTGTGTGTGTGTGTTTGCTTTTAGTGTTTGTATATATTGACCAAGATACGTATGTGTATCCTTTGCGTGGTCGGCGTTGAAATAGAACAACTCACATATAACACTTTTTTGATAACGCTCGTGCTTCTTAGGGAGGCCAGTCAGTGCAAGCAGAGGTGGGGAAGGCTGAATGACTTAGTCTGTAAGTTTGCTGGCTGTTATGAAGCTGCACTGAAGACGCAAGCAAGCGGGCATAATGATAACGACCTGATGAAAACAGCACATGACATCTTCTACAATGATTACAAGGTCAAGTTTACTATTGAACATGCATGGAGGGAGCTCCGGCATGACCAAAAATGGAGCAGCACCTTTTTTGGTAAAGATGGTGTCAAGGAGAAACGGAAAAACGTTGTGGAGGCTGAGGGATCAGAGGAAGTAAATGAGCAAAGACCAATTGGTGTCAAGGCTGCTAAACGCAAGAGAAATGGCAAAGAAGAGGCCATGGCAGAGTTAAAAAGCATGATGGATATGAAAGCATTCCTCAATAAACAGAAGTTGCTAGACCGTCTACTTGCCAAAAAAGAGCCACTAACTGAGATAGAAGTAACTCTCAAAAACAAACTGATTGCAGAGATGTTGTGAAATTGTGAGTGTTATGGGTTTTGATTTTGTGCATGACTTCTTGTGTGCCTCTTACCTTTGTTGTCCCTTGTTATTTCTTGCTGAAAGTATTAAATTTATTGTCTTTGCCTGTCTTGTGAGCCTGTGAACTTTCTTGTGAGCCTGTTTTGTTATTAAATTTCTTGTCTTTGCCTGTCTTGTGAGCCTGTTTTGTTATTAAATTTCTTGTCTTTGCCTGTCTTGTGAGCCTGTGAACTTTCTTGTGAGCCTGTTTTGTTATTAAATTTCTTGTCTTTACCATGTTTTGTTATTTTGTGTTTCAGAACAAAGGCAAATTAAAAGGGAAGACACAGACAAAGGCAAAAAGGGAAGACACAAACAAAGGCAAAAAGGGAAGACACGAGACTCTTTTCTTTTGGATGTATTTTAAGTGTTCTCTTTATAAACTCTAGTGCTATGGTTTTGTAAAATCAGACTTGAACTTCTTCTCTTCATCCTTTCTCTGTGTTTTGTAAAATCAGACTTGAACTTCTTCTCTTCATCCTTTCTCTGTTGTTTTAATTTTAATCTTAAAGTCTGCTACTTGATTTATTTGTCTCATTACCAAATTCTCCAAACTCTCCAAACTCTGCTACTTCTACTCACAAACATAAACTTTGTCTCATTACCAAACTGTCCAAAGTCTCCAACCGTTACAAACTCAAGTACTTCTACTCTCAAACTTAAACTTTTCCTCATTACCAAACTCTCAAAACCGTTAAAAACAAACTCAAGTACTTCTTCTCTCAAACATAGTCTTTTTCTCTTAACCAAAGTCTCAAAACCGTTAAAAACAACCTTTTAAAAATGTCTTTATCTTCATCCGATGAAGTACTAGAGGAAGCCTTTGAAGAAATGTGCGGGGAACAATTAGATGATATGTTCGACGGCATACATGAGGGTGAAGCAAGTAAGCCCAAGAAACGAGCATACATTGAAAGAGAACGCGAAGAAGGGCACATCCGTTTATGGAACGACTATTTCAGTGACCATCCTACATACCCGTCTAAATATTTTAGACGCCGTTTTCGAATGAACAAGACCTTGTTCAACCGTATTGTTGATCGCCTCTCACATGAAGTCCCCTACTTTCAACAGAGAAGAGATGCAACCGGAAGGTTCGGGCTATCTGGACTACAAAAGTGTACGGCAGCAATTCGTATGCTGGCTTACGGTAATGCGGCTGACGCGGCTGACGAATATCTTCGACTTGGTGAGCGTACTGCACTTCTATGTTTGGAAAAATTTACTGAAGGAATAATACAAGTGTTTGGAGATGATTATCTAAGAAGACCCAGCCCAGAGGATCTTCAACGACTACTCGATATTGGAGAGAAACGCGGGTTTCCGGGGATGATAGGAAGCATCGATTGTATGCATTGGGAGTGGAAAAATTGCCCAACGGCTTGGAAAGGGCAGTATACACGTGGTTCAGGAAAGCCAACTATCGTCTTAGAGGCTGTAGCATCGCATGATCTTTGGATATGGCATGCATTTTTTGGACCTCCAGGTACCTTGAACGATATAAATGTTCTTGATCGGTCACCTGTTTTTGATGACATTTTACAAGGTCGAGCTCCTAGAGTAAATTACATGGTCAACGGAAACAACTACAATATGGCGTACTACCTCACTGACGGTATTTATCCAAATTGGTCGACGTTTATCCAATCTATCCCTATTCCTCAAACTCCTAGAGCGGAGTTATTTGCTAAACGTCAAGAAGCCGCCC